>CM045456.1:28329276-28539276 GCA_024666655.1 Dascyllus trimaculatus | reverse complement strand
GAGATGGTCGATCTGTTAATGCTATCAAATTGTGCTTACTAGTTAAAAACCTGCAATGTTTCTCCAGAACCACAGATTCCACCTTTAATTAAAGAGATGGCGTGTAGCATCTGAGATCTGTCCTTTAAAACAATGCTAGTACCATCTGTGTGAACTATAGATCCTTGTGGCCACAGCATGAATTGGCCTTAACTGTCTGTTAGTCAGTGCTTGTGTGTATTTGTGTGTGTGTGTGTGTGCCAGTGTGTGTGGTTATCAGTGTACAACCTGCAGTCTTTGTTCTTCAGTCACATATGCACTAAAAGCAATCCCCTTGAAGCTTTCAAGGAATCACTGCAATCCGCAAGCTGAGGGTCACATGAGGTAACTGCTGAAGCATTAGCCGGATCATTTACAGTAGCTTATGTGTTTGTACCATAGGAATGTTAACAGTGAAGAAATGTCCAGTAAATACCTGACCTAAGGGACTTTTGTTGCATATTATTCTCTCTCTGCTCTTCTTTCTTCTCTCTCTTTAAAAGCAGAAAGTCCAACAATGACCGGCTGTAGGAGGGCTGATCGAAAAGTAACAAGCCGTGCGTATTAAAATCCAAAGTTGTGCATGATTCAAATGTGGCCACGGCAAAACAGCTCTCACAGTGCCTCTGCAACACTTGTAACACTCCCTGGAAGTCCTGTTATGTAAACATGTCAAGCACCATCTGCGATGAGCGCTAAATCTGTTTAACTGTATCAAAACCCTTCAACTTGAATTCCATTCTGGGGAAGAGGAAAAAAGTCACAGGCAGCCAGACGTGGCGGGTAAGGCGGGAGGGGCGGCAGTTGTGCTGTTGTGGCCAAAAACACCGTGCATAATCAGCACGCTGTGACCGGGTGCACGCTGCACGGGAGCATCACTGCACTAAATATTCTCCTTCGGGCACCTCAGGATGTCACAGTAAACTTTGCTTTTACAGTCTGACCCTGGGGGCTAATTCCTGCTGCACAACCCTGTGAGAGCTGAAGAAAACAATGTGCATGCTCCTGTTGCTCTCCTGATCTGATGCATCTTATCCGGTTTTGGAGACTACAGGCTCTTCCGCTGTAAAAACCGTTGCTTCTTCTTTTGGTGGTAGCCGCAAACCCACCTCACATTACCAGTGATGATCCTCCACATGAAGGTTGGATCACACCGAGCGGGAAGCCCCTGACTGCAGTGTGCAGTTCGGGGTGGAGCGCAACGTTCAGCTTCACTTCATTTTGCAACAGTTTGATGACAATCTAACCCTCACTCTAACCCTAACTATAACCCTAACCCTTCAGGAACATGCATATCTAATGCAATTCAGAGTGGAACCACATACAGGGCCAAATACAGGTTTGTGACTATGCTAGGAGAATAAGACGGCGCTCATTTTTACATGCAGGCAATGTCCCCTTGGGCAGAGTCGTTGGCATGCTAGCGTTGAGCGCTGCCCCAAACTGTTGGATTCAGCCAATAGCATGCCAACGAGCAGCGTTGAGTGCCGCCCCGAAGGAGTACTTGCACCGAGCTGCTGACTGATATAGAATGTGATCTGCACCACCAGTGGTCACAAAAACATGTTTAGCACAAGTTCCGCTGTTGGTAGCAAAGCGTCACGCAACGTCGTGACTCATGACAGTTACGGCTCGCTGACCATGACACATCACATGCACACACACACGCCACCAACAGCTTTGAAAATAGCTGTTAACACTCACTAGATCACAATGCAGTCAATTAAGATTTCAGACACTCAATTATCACCTTGGCGATGTCAGCTGTTGAGTCGAGCAACAGTTTTGACATCTATAAAATGCAATGTGCAGGACGTGGGCTTTTTTTATTCCATAGTGGGATTATATCATGGATATATTTACACACATAGAACTCAGACACTAAAGCAAAATGCTGAAAAAATAAAAGTAGTGCTCCATGTAATGACATATGCAATAGCATTTTCGACTCTCATGAAAGTGTTGTCATCTTCATATCATTCACAACCAGGTGAATTTGCAGCCAGTCGCATCGAAAAAGTTGTCTCGTTTTCTGGTAAAGCATCCAGTACGATGATCGGAGTTACACTTTGAAAATCATTCCAGGTCATAGCCACATCATGCTCCCATTATGCAGATGTGTGGACAAGGATGATTTTCCACAGTGGTTTATGCCTCATGAAAGCCCATCACTGTAACCTTGCGCTGAATTGCCGCACTGAGTTGCATCCATCTCTGAAAATGTGTTCGGAGGTGCGAAATAACACAGCAACAACAACAACAACAACATAAAATTGTCCATATATCGCATCAGTTGAGATATTTCATCAGCTCGCCATATTCTCTCACAAACATGTTTACTTGTCGGCATTACCATTAAAATCTCATTTTCACAGCCCTAACAATCTGCTAATCATACTCGCACTGATTGGACTCCACATCATCAACATTTCAAGAATTGCCTGACGTTTGAACACGGCATATCACAATATGTTCAGTCACATTACCCCTAACGTTCTCACATTGGGCAAATGGATGTATCATAACTATGTTTTTGGAAACGCTGTCAGAATGTTGTTGAGCTCAAGTGCTTGTGTAAGCACATTTACCTGCATGAAAGACAAACCTCATGCATATTCAGGAGCTGCGGTGAGAGAGCCTGAGTAAATGTATAAAAGGGAAAAAAAGATTAAGAGAAAAGCAATGCTTGCTATCAGCATAATCTTAGCATGGACACAGACTGTGAACTTTCCTCAATGCACAGACAGCATTTTTCAAAGTCCTCCAAACAATGCCTTTCTTCATTATGGGAGGCCTAGTTTGATTTGAGAACAGTTTCTCCTATTGTTTGTTTTTTTTTTCCTGCAAGAACCTTTTAACCTTCTCTTTTCTGACAGCTACAAAGCGCGAAACTACGTAAATGAAGTGTTTTAGAGACCCTCTGTGCAGCTGATGTAACCATTAAAGGATTATTTCCACATCATGTTCTATCTGTCAGCTTGCCACCTAATAAATAAATAAATACCTGCTGTTGCTCTGGGAACTATAGCTCTCAGCTTTACAAAAGGGGAAAAGAAACAGTATCTCCTCTCTCCTTTTGCAGCTTTATTTGCTCTTCTTGATTGAGCAAAGTGCACTTCTAAGCTGTCTAGAGTGGCTGTGCCACCTGCTGCAGCTTCCAATTTGTCTCTGACTTTGTGGCTACACTGGATTTATGAGTTCAGTACATATCAAAAAGGTTTTGGCACAGGAGTTTCACAGAAGTTCTGGATGGGTCTTTATGCCCTTCTCCACTAAGGAATGAGCATTTCTAATGCAGCAGCTGTTTGAATAGCGTTACATGCAGGGTATGGAACCACTGCCAGCTCGTTTTATTGGATCTGTTATGGCTGTAACAGTCTGCTTATGGATTAAGGAGAATCTTCAATGTGTGAAGCCACTGGTTATTGTTTAAAACTCTCAGTGTGCTTTCACACCTTCTCTCTAGTGTGAACTTTGAAGTTGCAGATCACATAGGGTATCTCTTTACATTGCACTGTGAGATGAACAATAGCTTACCAAGACCTAAGCATCTAAAGCCGTTTTTTATGAAGGCAGATAAAATCATAAAACCCACTGTTCAGCTCCTCATGTAAGAACTGGCTTATCAGGAAACTCTCATCACTGCTCAGAAAGCTTCGGTGAAACCATACGTGGGAGTTAGACGGCCTGTCTCAAGATACCCCCACAGCACCTCTCATTATACGCTTATGAGGTTCCAGCCTATTGGGAAACATGTATGTTGCTCTTTGAAGCTACCAGCGACACCTTCAAAGCTATGGTTTCCCTTTGAAGATTTCCACGCTGTTTTCCTCCTCAAGATGACATATCTTTATTCAGATGAGGAATGTGAGTACGCTGATGCGCATACACTGATCAGCCACAACTTTAAAACCACTGACAGGTAAAGTGGGATGCATTAGGCAGCAAGTGAGCCAGTTCCTAAAGTTGATGTATCGCAAATCAGGAAAAATAAGTAAGTGTAAGGATCTGAGCAACTTTGACGATAGCCTAATTGTGATGGTTCGACCACTTGGTCACAACATCTCCACAAGAGCACATCTTGTGAGGTGTCCTTGGTATGCAGTGGTTAGTACCAACCAAAAGTGGTCCAAGGAAGGGCAGTCGGGAACCAGTGGCAGGGTCATTGGTGCCCAAAGCTCACTGATGTGATCCAATCCGATAGAAGTGCTATGCTGGTCATGCTAATCTCTGTCCACCCCTGAACGCACCTACAATGGGCACAAGAAAGTCACAACTGGACCACAGAGCAGCAGAAGAAGGTGTCCTTATCTGAATCAGGTTTTCTTTTACATCATGTGGACAGATGTTATTTACCTGGGGAACAGATAGACTTTTGGAAGACGGTGAAGTGAAAGAGGCACTATGATCCTCTCGGCAATGTTTAGTTTTCTGGGAAAATTTGAGTCCCAGCATTCAAAGGGATATTACATCTACACCCCTTCATGGGCACAGTATTCCCTGATTGCAGTGGCCTCTTTTTGCACAGTAAAGCATCCTGCCACACTGCAAAAACTATTCAAGGAATGGCTTGAGGAACATGCGTTAAAGCGTTAACTTGGCCTGTACATCCACAATATCTCACTGCGATATGCTGGAAAAAACAAGTCTGATCCATTGAGGTTCCACCTCACAACATACAGGAAAAGCAACTGCTGCTAACATCTTGGTATCCCATACTACAGGACATCTTCAGAGGTCTTGTGGATTCCATGCTTCCAGATGTTTTGGTGACAAGAAGGGGACTTACACAACATCAGGCAGGTGGTTTTAAAGTTGTGGTTTATCAGTGTATAGCGAAGGGCTGGGGTAGCTTGATGATAACTGGTTTTAATCTCCATACTTGAAGTACTATCATGTTCACTAAGATGTATTTGATGGATCACAAACTCACCTTGTAACTCAGTGTCAAAATTCATGATAGGACAGTGTTACATGTTTAATAAATCATGTTCTAACACATTCTATCTGTCTGGCCACTGAACAAATACTAACATCAGTCTGTCCTTGAATCGGTGATCCCCTGACTTTGGTTGCAAGACTTTACGTCTGGGCTGTACGGTGGCTCAGTTGTTAGTAGCGACACCTCACAGCTAGAAGATCCTCGGGTCGCATCCCGGTTAGGACGCCTGGGATCTTTCTGTGTGGAGTTTGTATGTTCTCCTTGTGCAGCGTGGGTTTTCACCGGGTACTCCGGCTTCCTCCCACAGTCCAAAAAAATGCTGAGGTTAATTGATGATTCTGAATTGTCTGTAGGTGTGAATGAGAGTGTGCTTGGTTGTCTGTCTCCATGTGTAGCCGTGTGATAGACTGGTGACCTGTCCAGGGTGTCCCCTGTCTTCGCCCGAGTCGGCTGGGATGGGCTCCAGTACCCCTGCGACCCTACAGAGGATTAAGCGGTGTATAGATAATGGATGGATGGATGTACTTTACGTCTGTCTATATCTCTACATATATTAACACATTTTTTTTGTATGCTGTATTCGAATTGAATTTTCCTGTACTGACACTAAGAGGCTAAGATTTGTGATTCTCAGTGAAATTTGTCTACTGAAAAATTGGTACGCAGATTCACATATGCTCAAGTGTAGGGAACCTAGCACAGAATGGTCACACTTTACTCACCACACTGCAGCGAAGACAGGACTCTTCACCTTTCGACCCCTGGAAGAATACATACAAATCCATACAATAAAATTGTAATTACATGAACTGACAAACAGTCCTTTGGTCCTTAAATCTGCTACCAGGCCATGACTCCATTATCCTAGGAGTGGGGATACTTAATTGTTATTGCTTTGGTGTTTTGCATTCCCATTATGTCTGGTTTCTTTGCTGCTTATCTCTTAATTGTGCTTTTGATGTTAATCAGATCGGAAATTTTCATTTGCTGCAGCGCCGAGATGGACCTCCATTGATTGGTGTTCCTTCAGCTGTCACCCAGCCGGTAGCCGTGAAACTTTAAATCTTTGAATCTTTAATGCAATCTTGCTCAGAGTGATATGGTTATGCATTTAAATGGGGAAAAAAAAGAACAACATCAATTCACAGGCAAAGCTTTGAGTGCACTTCGTAGCTTATGAGCTTAACTGTACTGTATATGCAAATGTGATCATCTCCAGGTTATTTGAATTGTAGCTCCACTGCAATATCGACACCAACTGTGAAGAAGATTAAAGAAAGTAAATAAGCTCTACACGTAAAGGCTTCGTCTGTCAAAAATAAGATGCCATTAATATACTATAGTCTATAATAATAACAAATTAAAATCAAATTCTAAACATCATTAAGGTAATTATTTGTTTAGATTTTTTTTTATTAATTATGCAGCATTAAGTTGATTTTTTTCTTATTAATTACACTCAGGAACTGCCATTATCAATAAGACTTCCTCTGCATGGGAGTGAGTGTAATAGGCATTTGTTAATCAGAGAAAAAACTTCCGTATTACCACAATTACCACAATGATTAGACAGCGAGCACCACCCGTACTCTTCCTCCTAACAGGAAAATTATAAATCATTACGCCAGAGAAGCTTTCCCGTGGTCTGCCAAAACAAGATGAGGCAACATAATGCAAAAAGTAAGCTGCAATTCCACACTGACATACCATAATGAGCCACTTCCAAGGGTGCGCTTCTTCCCATTTTTCATGTAGCAATTCGTTACAAGGAACCCCTGCATGGATGAATCGCAGCATGCCTTTTCAGGATATAGGAAAATAATCACTGTCATTCGTTAGCCACCTTTGGGCCATGTTGAACCAGCACAAATTTCAAACCAGTCTGAAGCAACGTGAAATTGAATTTTGATTTTACAATAACTTATAAACTGAATATCTTTTCTTTCTTGCTTTGATTTTTTTTAAAAAAGTGAAAGACAGACCCTCTGAAAATTTAAGTTGTCAGTAATAGTGAGGTTGTTAAAATATACAAATCAAAGGGCTTAAAAGGAGCTATGGACTATGTGCCATCATTTGTAAACAAAGCTCGTACCCATGGACTGCTCGAAATAGAAAGACAATGTACTCCATGGATGTTGGTATTAGAAAAATACTGATAGTTTGTTCTTCTTGTAATCATTCATATTAGATGCTTCTACAAAACCCCAGGTTATGGTAAATGACAACAAACATCAACAAACAGTCTGTGACACAATAATGGATTCTTACTTGGGTCTGGGTTGGTTTGGGAGAAGATGATCGGATGGAGACTGTTACAAAGCGTATGAACGGCTTTCTCCTCCCCGTCCACTATTTGTGCATAACCTGTTCGAAAAACAACCTGTGAGCAGTAACCTACATGTTAATGGTAAGTTTGTGAGGTGAAGTAGCCATTATAGCATCAGTGCTAGCTTCCCTCTGTGCAAATGTTCCATTAAAACAATTCCCTTGTCACTATTTATGAGGGTCATCGTATTTTTTTGGTCCCTGAAGCAGGATAATAATGACATGCGGTCAGATCATTGTCCGGTGCTGACACAGCACTGTGGAAATAGGTCTGATTATTTGAGACTACAAGTTTGCAAATGACAAAAAAAATAAATAAATCTGTGTGTAGGGTTAAAAAGAAATGACCTTAGCCTCTCAGGGCACTTAAAGGCTAACTGCTCAGTGCCATTAACTAGTAGTAGCATCCTAAGCCTCCAACCGAATTACTGGTGGGGCTGCATTTTGCACTGAGGGTAATCTAGGCTGCAGGTTGAAAGGTGTGACTAGAACTACAGTTTTCAAATTTAACAATTTTTTATTAATTTATTTGTGTGTGTGTGTGTGTGTGCACGTGTGTGCGTGTTTAATGTCCGTTGTGAGTCCAAAAAAATGTTTGTGACATGAGCAGAACACTCTTAATGAAGTCCTTTACTGTTTTGTTAGCATTTAGTGTTACTTACAGAAAATCCATTACGCATATCCTTGAGGCCTATAGTTACTGAATATATATGCTTTCTCATGATACTTGTGCAAAGTCCATTTTTCTCAACATTTTAAACTCTGTACTTATATCCACATTTGCTTCTTTGCGTTCTTCTTCTTCTTCTTCTTCTTCACACTTTCCTTTTTCGGTGCTCTGCTCCGGTCACTGACATGTAACCAACAGCAGCTCTGGCTCAGCGGACTGGTGTGAAACTGCAGGATGTTAATTATGCCTTCACACATGCCTGCTCTCACATTCCACAACACATCTAATGGTCAGAAATTGCACAGACTACTTTTAAGTCACGGCTTAGGCTGCTGGAACACCGCGGCTAATGATCTTGGACAAAAAATGGGGACTGACATCGGACAAAGTCAGATCTGGAATGTGACACCTCCGCTAACACTGGCACTGAACCAGGCACTTCACAGCCTGCCACCGTAGACAGGCTGTGAAAAGACAATTCTGATACCCAAGATTTGGGCCTAATCAGGTCACAATAGTGTGAAAAACCTACTGCTGCTCAATAACCTTGTCTCATGTTATGGTTGTCCTTTTCAAATACATATTGTATGGCCAGACTTTTAACACTACACTGACAATACTGTATATTATCATGTGTGCATCTCTCCTATGATTCCTTGATATGCTACTGTAAAAAGTGGCTTCATAAGAATGCCACAGCGATGATTGCCTGTTCAGTATTAAATATTCAGTGCATTTCGTCAAACACTTCGATAAAATATTTGTGTTCTGGATGGCATTTGAAGTTGAAAGAACTTTTAACTTGGCTGAAGCTCAGCTGAAATGCTGTGCATGAGGTAAAGAAATCAAAGCTAGGCTAAACAGATCATCTTCCCTGTGCCTCTGAGGGCCCTCGGGGCAGATGCTTCATTTACAAAAATAGACGATTCCTCACTCAGTCTGGTACAGATTGTTTAGTGGGGGGGGGGAATTACTTCAAAAAAACTTAGACATGAGCTGAAAGAGAGAAATGCTACGATTTTTACGACCTGCCCTTTTGAGGAAATCTCTAAGTAAGCTGTCATATTGGGTGAAAGATGTATAAAAAAAAAGCACTCCTCAGGTTTGCTGGTCGTCTTCACACATTGTTAACCAGCTGCAAAACTAAGTTAGGAGAAAAATACATGCTATGTACATTTCAGGAGCTAATGGAAATCCTCTTGCTTCCACATAGGCTCTTACTGCAGACTGAGTGTGCGATCGGGCAGGTGGCTGTACTGCTCATGTTATACCTCTCTGGGGCCGTGGTGGGACCCGTTCCCAGCCACGCTACACGAATGAGACACATGGACCACTGCCAAGTTTCAAAGTTGTGTTATATATATAGGCACCGCACACACACAAAGCAAAGAATGGGAGCAGACGATGCGCATTAGTGATGCAACCAGTGCTCTCCCACACCTGCTCATGAGGCGTGAAAAAAACGAGCGGAGGAGACATTCGGCCTAGATGCCTCTTGACTTATGCATGGTTTTTCTATGTGACGGCGGTGTGCTCACTGCTTGGAATAATTGTAAAATGAGCAAGTCTTGTTATAGCAGCCATCCGATATGTATTCCCGATGACATTTCGCATTTGTGTATCATTTATGCGATACAGATTTGGAGCTCATCCGGTAACAGATACGAGCTCCGCTACTCACGGATGCATAGCATTTGAAAAAGAAGCACCAAGGTCTTCAATATTTCAGACGATTTAGGGATGTCAGGATTTTCATTTAAATGTTTGCGGCCAACATGAGATGTACTGTGCTTGTCAGAGAGTGTTTTTGTGAATGCATTTTGTAAGTGCATATTTGGGGACTGTTCATCTCTCTCTATTATGTGAGAACTTTTCACTTCCTCACAGATACTGTCCTCAGTCTGACCTCACATCTCTTCTCTCTATGTGAGAATGGTATATTTGAGTTCTTCCCTGAGTGAGTTTTTCTAGTCTGTCCTCATCTGACATCTTTGTAGTAGGGAGGGTGTGGCCTGGGTCATCCTGGTCTCCCTGAAAGTACAATAACGTTGCACAGCAAATTGAAACAGCACATATATCTTGACACAGTGTAATGTAATTGAATGTTTTATCAACAGAGAAAGGGGATGGAGTAAAACTGTCTCAGAAGGTGCCCTGTGGTATTTGGCACTAGATGTTTGCAGCAGATTGTTTGAGTCCGGTCAGTTGGCAGGTGGAGCTGGCCATAGCTGCTTAATGGTCAGTAGATACTTGCCACTGCTGATCAGGGACACCCCACATGCCCTGCCATTTTGGACATGCTCCAATGCAGGCATCTGGCCATTTGACCTGAAAGTTACTCAGGTCTTTACACCTTCACTTTTTTTCCTGCACCAACATTCTGACTATGAAAGCCAGCTACTGACTTGCCAATTACAAGGTGTGACGAAAACATTCAGAGGCAGTTCCTGTTGTGCGTGCACAAAGCGCAGCACGGTCATGGACATGGAGCAACCATCACATGATCAACATCAGCGCCTGTGTTACACTCATGTTTGTCACTACTGGTAGGGATGTGTCTGCAAATTCACCATGGACCTCGAACTGGAGCAGAGGAGAAAACATCAGTTTTTGCCAGTCAGTGACCTGGGATGAGCTGGGTTTACAGCCACAACCCAGAGATGAAAAAACAGTTTTTACAGCGGAAATCTCTGCACTCTGCAAGACCCAAGAAGACGCACTAAGTTAGGAGCATATCAAGACCATGGTCACTGATTTCTTCAACATTCCCAGGATTGTGTACCATGAATTGATTCCCCATGATCAGACTATCAACTCAGAGTTCCCCCTGTAACGTCCTGAGGTGTCTGAGGGAGAACATTCAGCAGAAATGACCTAAATTGTGGTGCAATAATATCATTTGGCTGCTCCAACTGCAAACTGCGCCAAGTGCATTGATTTGTCACAGGTTTCTTGGCCACAGCAATGCAAATCCCCCCACTTGTGCTGCTCACTACATTTTGGTACCTGTGATTTCTTCCTTTTCAAGCTGAAGAGCCACCATTGTAGCCCAGTGGAAGAGACTCAACACATAATACAGGTGGTGCCTGACATTCTCTCAGAATGGGATTTCCAAGGAGGGGATCAAGCACAGCAGGAACGCTGGGAGTGGTGTACCAGTGCACAAGATGACTGCTTAGAAGTGGATGTGGGGTTTTTTTTGTTTTGTTTTTGATGGCACCTCATAATGTATCTCAGATCTTAGAATTGCATGCATTCAATCAGTGTGAGTGGTCTTAATGTTTTGGCTTGTCAGTCTATATCTTTTCAATTTGGTTTTATCAGATTGAAAAGATATCTGAAATCAGATTTGTTTTCATTTTTTAAATCATCTTTTTACAATCAACAAATCCTCCAAATGAAAAAAAAATGTGTTTTTGTATTTAGATAAATACATGTGAACAAAGTAATCATCCATCCTTGTCTTGTCTTAGAGGCAGACGTCCCTCCTGAAAATATAAACACAAACTGTAATTGTTCTTTTAAAAGTAAACTGATAGATTTTCCAAAATGAGCATAGAATTTCATCAGATACTGTCTGCGTGGCATTCAACAGTGGAAAGGAGCTCTCAAGGCTCTGCCCATTAGAGAGAGAAGAGCCCACTCCTCCCTCAGATCCCATCTGAAATCTTCTGGAAAGGCTCAGGTTTCACTAAAGAGCTTCTCCATCCCTTCCCTACGTGCCGCCGCTAATGATAGAGATGAGAAGTGTCAGAGCGATCTTCCCCACCCTCCCCCGGCAGAATTAGCATTAGCATAATGGGCTTTTTAACACAGCACCTTACCTGCCACAAGGCCCTGTGGAAGCTAGCTGTCCAGGGCCATTAGTGGCTAACTGGCAGTGAGCCAGCTCTCACCTTTCAATTCAAAACAGAGGACAGCAGACAGGGCAGCACACAAAGGAGGTCATCAATTTTTCATGCTGAGAGTGAGTTTATCAATTTGGAAAGAAAAAAATAACAGGATAATGAAAGAAACAGCATTACAGCAAGGAAAGAAATCACACTTAAATCCTGGCTGTAACACACATTCATTTTTCATCAGCCTTTAGGCAGCAAATTGCTTGAACCACTGGCTTTTTAATTATGAACATTTCCCGGGTTTCTCTAACCACCGCAAAAGCTTCAAAGAAAGGCAGAAACGGAAAAAAACATTTTAACTTGTTATGTAAAGAAAGTCAATATAATACTGAACAAAACAGTACATTACTGAGCAGCAACATTTTACCCAAACAAATTTAGAAAATAACTTGTCTTCTTTGTCTTAGTTGCTGTTTCGGGGCTTTAAAATTTAATATGTGGAAATGTGCACATTATGTTGTGGAGAGGAGGCTGAACAACAGAACTGTAAACCTTCAGAGAAAGTCTCAATAAAGTGCTCTCACCAAGCAAAAGCGAGAAGAATTATCACGTCAGTGAAGTTTCTTGACAATTTGCAGAGAAAGGCGGCAGAGCTGTGTTTACTTGCTGCCTTTTAAGGAGCACAACCACCTGCGAGTTTGGTAATGTTTGGTTGGGATGATGAGCAGCCTGGACAGCGGCTGTCATGGCTACTTCTTATCACTGCAAATGTTTACTGGAAAACGTACTTATTCAGAATAAATGTAAGAATTTTCCATGTTGTCGAGCTGCACTGACAATGTACAAACACTCAGGGGAAGCCTTAATGGGGAATAAAGGTATTTAAGGTGCAATCAGAGCAATTGTTTGCACATAATGACTCTACCATTTACCTAATGGGTGAAGAGCTAAAGTAAAAACTTGCAAAACTACTAACCATTGTTGCTGTAGTTCCTTTAGTTTTATTTAGTTTCGCACAAATTGCTGAACCAAAATGTACACTCACTGGCCACTTTATTAGGTACACCTGTTCAATTGCTTCTTAACACAAATAGCTCATCAGCTGATCACATGGCTGCAACTCAATGCATTTAGGTATGTAGACGTGGTCAAGACAACTTACTGAAGTTCAAACCGAGCATCAGAATGGGGAAGAAAAGGGGATTTAAGTGACTTTGAACGTGGCATGGTTGTTGGTCTGAGTATTTCAGAAACTGCTGATCTACTGGGATTTTCACCACAACCATCTCTAGGGTTTACAGAGGATGGTCCGAAGGAGAGAAAATATCCAGTGAGCAGCAGTTGTGTGGACAAATATGCCTTGTTGATGTGAGAGGTCAGAGGAGAATGGGCAGACTGGTTTGAGATGATAGAAAGGTAACAGTAACTCAAATAACCACTAGCTACAACCAAGGAATACAGAACACCATCTCTGAATGAACAACTCATCCAACCTTGAAGAAGATGGGCTACAGCAGCAGAAGACCACACCGGGGGGCACTCCTGTCAGCTAAGAACAGGAAACTGAGGCTACAATTCACACAGACTCACCAAAATTGAACAATAGAAGATGGAAAAGCGTTGCCTGGTCTGATGAGTCTCCATTTCAGCTGAACATTCAGATGGTAGGTCAGAATTTGGAGTAAACAACATGAAAGCATGGATCCATCCTGCCTTGGATCAATGGTTCAGGCTGCTGCTGCTTTTGGTGTAATGGTGTGGGGGATATTTTCTTGGCACACTTTGGGCCTCTTAGTACCAACTAAGCATTGTTTAAACACCACAGCCTACCTGAGTATTGTTGCTGACCATGTCCATCCCTTTATGACCACAGTGGACCATCTTCTGATGCTACTTCCAGCAGGATAATGCTCCATGTCACAAAGCTTAAATCATCTCCAACTGGTTTCTTGAACATGACGATGAGTTCTCTGTACTCCAGTGGCCTCCACAGTCACCAGATCTCAGTCCAGTAGAGCTCCTTTGGGATGTGGTGGAACGGGAGGTTGGCTTCATGGATGTGCAGCCGACAAATCTGCAGGAACTGCATGATGCTATCATGTCAATATGGACTAAAGTCTCTGAGGAATGTTTCCACTGTTGTTCTAAGGACCAATCTTTTACTAGGAAGGTGTACCTAATAAAGTGGCCGGTTAGTGTAGATTGGAAATACTCATGACTAAAATTCTGTTATGACACAGTGGTCTGATTACAGGTTTACCACATGGCTTCACTGTTTTAAATGTCCATGAAATGATAAAAACCCAACAATTTATCTGACAATTGCCAACTGCCTGCTTGACTGTACATTTATTCCTGGAAATCATAATACTCATAATTTAATTTAAAAAGCCTCCTGCCTGAAGCAGTGTAATTTGTCATTTTAAATATTGCGATTTTTCTTTTTCTTTAACCTAGAAAACGTGATGATTAAGAGTGAAAGAAATTGCAGAGTTACACAAAGGTGTTATCTTTGAAAGACTGTTTCAAATAAGCTCCTATTTTTCCGCCAGCAGGAACAATTTTTTCAGACAACAGATTCTTTATTTTCAAAAGGCTGGTAACTAAATGACACTTTGAATGACAGCCTGTGACAATGGAAGGCAGCACATGTGCATTGGCGATGCGTTCAGTGACCGGTCCGCTAACGCTGAATGTTAAGGGTGGGATTTGGCTTTCTTTTAGCTTTTGTAGAGAACGCAAAACAAAAAGCAGAGCAGCAGGAGACATTTTAAAGTGAGCAAGGTTAGTCCACTGACTGATGACAAAATGCTTCTTGCCAGGTCAACACCCCACAGAATTTCTCTTCCACTTTGAGCAATGTAACGGACTGCAGTTGAGGACGATGCAATGAAGCTCGGTGGCCTATAAATATGTAAAGCGACAGGGGACAAAATTGCCCAAAGGCTTCACCTTGTAAAAGCTGCTTTGTGTTTCTGTCCAGTCTAGTAGCTGTTGTGTGTGCTTGTGTGTAGAATGACCATGTGCATTTACGTTGGAGATGTATATATATATATATATATATATATAAAACAACACAAGCTTCCTGTGTGGTGCAGACATGCTGGCTATATGTATCATTAAATTCATCCTGACACTAGTCACAGTTTCGCCTTCACTTGTCCTGTCCTTTCTTTTGGGATTTCTCTGCTTTTCCAAAGACAACATTTCCACCAGCCACTCTCTCAGCTCTGCTCCTGACACCAGCTCCACTGTATTTTTTTCCCCTCTTCCTCTTGTCATGTGTGGACAGTGAAAGGTAACATTTATTTTTAGCCTATTCTTTCAGAGGTGCCATCCTCAACACATAATGAGGGCCTGGTGCTCATTACCGTCACCGGGAGATAGTGAACTGTCACGTATGGCTGAGACAAATGTAGAGCAGCCCCCCACTGTCTCCCAAATGAAAATAATTACACTCCAGAGCCCCCTCACCTTGTTCTCATTACTCACTGGGTGCAAGGTTCCAGCAAGGCACTGGCACAAAGCATATAAAATAGAAAGTGCGCCACAGTGCAGACAGGATTGGCACCATCTTTTTGCCATTTGGTTAGTGTGTTTGAAGAATTTAGGGGGTTGGTGTAATGGGGTTAGCAGAACACAAGAAAAGGGATGATGTGTGTGTGTCAGAGACAGGAAGCAGGAGACAGGTGCAAATGAAGTGAGAAAGCAGTTTATTTTATTTTATTAACTCTCTCCAGAAAATCAGACTGGACATTCCTGCTGTTAGTACCTGGAATATGTTCACTGCACTGCTTTGGTGTGGTTATTCTTACAAAGTCCTCCAGTACTTTAGGAAAACCACCAAGTTAGGTTAAAGGATAAGGCATTATGGCATTAATATGTACATGAACTACAAATGCATCAGTTTCAATACAAACTGTCCGACTCTCCCATCTGTGGTAATCAGCATGAAGCCGAGTCATTCTCACTAAAGATAGGGAGCGCTAATATAATGATGTAATTAACTAATAAATTATTGTTAACAAACAGTGCACTTGTTTTGGGACATTATTACACAAAGGGCCCTCTAATGACAGTTTAAATTGGCAGGATGTTGTGTGCAGGACAACTTCAAAATAAAACACAGTGCCCGTGTTCATTATGATGAAGGAAATCGTCACCCGGTCTCACAGCGTGGCTCACTGATAGTGATGCACACTGGTTATACAAAGGGTAATTCAGTTTTGGTTTCAACCTTTTCATTGGATTTGTTGGCAATTATACAAGTATGGGACATCTCCAGTCTTATCCTTTATGGTTTGTTCAGGTTCACGACTGAATAAAAGCAACATCAGTGCTAATTTGAGAGCAGAGCTGGAGCTATCTCCACATCTTGATGTGCCACTTCATTATAAATTCTTTTTGCAGTGCCACTGATCTAAACTCACTAATGCAACATGCAGTAGTTCAATGCAGGGGGAAATTCTTTGCAAACATTTAAAGTGAAAATCATTTTTATTTACTTATTTTTAATTGTTAACATGTCCATATGGACCGAGCCTTCGCAGCTGCTGCCCCCCAACTTTGGAACTCATTCCCATCATCCATCAGGAACTGTGACTCTCTTTCAACTTTTAAAACCCTTCTCAAAACACATCTGTTTAACCTGGCATTTGCTTAACCCCCCCTCTTTTTTTTTGTTGTTGTTGTTGTTGTTGTTGTTGTTTGTTTGTTTGTTTGTTTATCTTGTCCTTACTGTAAAGCGTCTTTGAGTGTCCAAAAAAGCGCTATATAAAATTGATGCATTATTATTATTATTATTATTATTGGTGTTTTTAATGTGTTAAAAACATACAGTGTCATGACTGTCAGCTTGCAGGGTGGGGCCTTCTGCATCACTATTCTTCTTCAGAATTGATTTCTGCTCCAAACAAGTGTAGCGAAGATGAATAAACTGTGTAGCAGAAGTGTAGTCTCACTCGGGAGCAGTAAATAAAAACAGGATATAGCATAACAGCCTATCATGGCTGTGCCGAATAAAAGAATACGTAGAATGTGTAGCCTCACAGGGCTGCACCACATTTGTAGAAAGTACACTTTGTGATAGAAATTGCTCTCGTTCACAAACAGGGGCACCACTGCATATGGATTCAGAGATTAATTGATTAGTTAAACCTTAAGATGATTAAATATTAGTAATTAGTCAAATCTGTTTGTATTGATCAGTCTTATTATCAAAAGTTATGAACTCTGGTTTAATTGACCTCCAGATCCCAAACAAAGACATACACGGCAGAACTAATGATAATTATACACAAATGTTCATTAACTAATACTACAGACAAACAATAAACAACAATGACGTAACGGGTGCTCTGGCTTGTGCAGTGGGGCCTCTGTCAATCCAACTTGTTCCCATGCATCCTGTTGATGCTTGATCAGAATGGGCTATAGGAAGTTTGGAGGTCAAATCAACATGTTGTGCCATTGCCATGTTCCTCAACATGTTTCTGATTGTTGGATGTCTTTGCCATGTGGTGGGGTGCATTGTCCTGCTGGGATTATTTCTTACCAAATTTACAGCTCTGAGAAAGGCTATGTGTGTGGGCTGCTTTGGACTGTTGTGCACCTCAGTCCGCTACACAAGTGTGGCTGAAAAAGCATAGAGTAGTTTTACAGTGTTTGAGCAGAGTTGTAGGTGAGCTGGGATGCTTGAGCTGCAGCAAGTGGCAGCTTGGTGGGTGGAGATAAAGGCAGGGACTACATGGATCTGTACATTTTAAAGGAAGCAACAGTTACATGCAGGTCACTTTAAGGCTTGAAGGGATTCATTTCATGGAAAGATTTTTTTTAAATGTCATTTTGATATACAGAGATGATTTTTTAGAGGTTTAATCAATACCCGGAGAGGGACTTAAATAACAGCCAATTTTTCTTAATACACAAGCTAAAGTCTGACATCAATATATTCAACATTTTATTAAAACTAAATCTATGACTTTAATTCTTATCATTTCAACACATGGATTCCAATCTGAAAGGAAATGATCTTTGCGGTGCAACTTCTCCAAAGTGTCAGAGCAATTTCCTACATAATTACCTACATATGGAAAAAATAATTTGCACTGATGGCTCCTTGATAAAAGGTGGGACACTAATGAATAAAATATACGCCGTGAAGGTGGTTACATTAACAGATTGTGACAGCGGCCTCATTGCTCATAATCACTCGATAATTGCTTATGGGTATATGTACAATATTAGATTTGCAGATTCAGTAAAAATCCAATATACCATAAATGCATTGATCCATTTTCTAAACTGGTTAGTTTGGCAGACATGGGATGATAAAAGTGACAGCTGAGATGGGGGCCAAACGGTGCTGCAGCTGGGCCAAAAAAGCAAAAGTAGTGTAGACAGTAGGGATAAAGAATAGTTGAAGGGTGGTAGAAATACTGCCTCTGTGCCTTGCACTTTTTTATTTACTGTTTAATCAGATCAGTTTTAGTGCATGTGGCATATTTACACCCTCCCTGCAATCATTCATATTGCTTAATTTATCACTCTGCACAGCCTCTGTTACAGTACTACCACTGCATCCTCTCTGGTCTAAGTCAAAAGTCCAATTGGATCTGATTGTTCACTCACATCTGCAGTAAGAAATGGTACATTTTTCATTAAGTTTATTGCAATAATGAGCCACAATAACCAGCAATAATTTCACTGCATACTGTGCAGCTTGAACTAAAGATGATTAAATTCTTAGAAATGTAAAATCCTTATCTCGACCGCTGAGCATTAAATCTTTTTGTTCGAAAAGTTGAGCAACACAGAATCCTTACTCGCCTTTTAGAAAATAAGCATCCAAGGGCATCACCAGCACTGAATAAAACAAACACACAGTGGGCTACTGCGGCTGCACTGAATGTTTCTCTTTAACAATGGGTGGTAAAAACAAAATTTTAATACAAACACATTGTTCCCTTTCAAGAAATTTCCAGGGAAATGCAGATACTACGAACCAAGAAGAAAATGAAAGAGAGCAGCAAAAGGAGAGACAAGCCTTTTTAAACCTCAGTAGCTATTTTGCAAGACTCCACTCTTCCAGGCAAAGTGAACTTGGCCATCAAATATTGAGCACCTTTCTGAAGATGTCCTCGTAGGTATTTTTTGCCACCATTAAGACCTACCTAAGTGGCAAAGGTCAAAACGCATTAAGAACCATGCATGTCCTTGTGCTGTCGCTGCAGCCTGCCACTGAGAATTTTCTGTTAAGGAAGTGCATGTGTCCCGTGTCCCTTGAATGTAAAAAGCTTTACAATCTCTTGGGACCAAAACCTTTGTCTCTCACTCTGCTATCAGGGAATCATTTATTCTGAGTGAAAAATGGGCCCTCAACTGAGTGTTGAAGACTCATGAGTTATTAAGCAAAGAATCCATTGATTATTGATTGCAGACCCTCTTTCACATTTTCAATGTCTCAAGAACTTCAAATGTAGATAATGGGTCATGGGTGGCTTTTGAGAGATTCACTTTCTTGATGCCACTTTCTTAGTAAGGCACAAACATTAGAGACTAGAAATGAAATTACTTGGTGCTGTTAACTGTGTACACTGAAAACAGGTTTGCAACTAGACAGGCTTACAGGAGAGAAATATAGACCGTGTCAAGGTGGCTGGATGCATGAATGTTATTAACTAGAACAGTGTATTAGGATAATATATTAATTTAATTCAATGGATTCAAGGTCAGGAGCACATGCTGGCCTTAAAAGCATAAATCAAATAGAATATATGGGTTTGTTTGCTTGTTTTTAATGTCAGCTACAACACACACACACACACACACACACACACACACATAAATAACACATAAATATATATATGTATGTGTGTGTGTGCTCTTGAAACTACTTGAAATTTACATTTTATGTATGCTTTTTACTTTCATGATTGCATCCCCTTCCTTTGTATCATTTGTTGGAATAGTCTTTGCCTACAAAGCACTCTGAAGGTTCACTACCAATGTCAGTTTGCAGATTAGATAGCTAACTACAATGACACTCAGGGTACTCGTGTATGCAAAACCCTTCAAGGATTTCAAGACCCGAGCGGACCACCATGTACTTACCAATGTGGAAAGAAGAACACCAGCATAATAAGATCTACAATCTACAGTCTCTCTGTAAGCCTATGGAATAGTGGTGCTTTGAGTAAACACCTATGGTCTACATGCTAACATGCTAACTGACATTAGCAAATCAACTTTAATGTTGTCTTGTCTTTTGTGTCCTTTGGTGGCACCTGCTGAAAAGTCAGAGGATTGACAAAAAGTCATTAAAAATCCTTGTCTGAGCCCCATCAATATCATTACCACCAAAAAATGAAAATGTTCAAGACCACCAAAACCAGTAGGCTTCATCTTACGGAGACCATGATTAAATATTTTATAGCAATTCATGAAATAGTTGCTAATACGTTTCAGTCTGTATCAAAGTGGTCTGACCAAGAAACCAGCCAACAAACCTACATTGTAGAACTGCTAATTAGATGAAATGGTTCACAGTAAATTCTCTGCTTGGGTTTAACAGAAAAAAATCACTGTAGATGGCACTATCAGGAGATTAGAAAAAGCTTAGTTTTCCCCAAAAAATCTTAATGCTTTTGTTGTCCCTTTAAAGATTTGCAGATTTCGCTAAAGACTTTTGTCTATACCCAGCACTGTACTGCACTTAGTTCCACATCCCAGGTATGTAAGATTAGACAGGTCTTATATGCCTGGGATGTGGAACTAAGTGCAGTCCAGTGCTCCCAGTAACTCTGCCTTTAACTTCAGATGACATGGTTGGATCTAGGGTAGCCCAAAGCTCAGAGTACTGGAGCTATAGAATTCACAATCCATAACCAACGTTCGATCTCATACAGGCTTCACCCTCTAAAAGCTGTTGCTGTTGGAATAAGGGTGAAGCTGGATGCAGTCAGTGTCCCGCTGATCCAAGCACCAATCACTCCAGCTCACAAGCACCGTATCTGGCACCTTCTGCAACACATAAACAATGTAACAAGCCATCGCCCTCCCATCACAAAGCCCTGTATGATTAACAGGGCGAAAAGTAGCCCTCTGTCATATAACACAGTCGCTGTTGCGAGAAGGGCAGACAAGACAGAGAAGAAAAGGGGGAGCAATAAGACAAAGAAAGGCCCGAGTAGGGGTTGTACCCTAACATTACCGAGACTGCAGCCAAAACTGCTGAGCGAACCAGCTGTTGCACAGGACAAGCACACACCACAGGCTTATACTGAAGGAGCAGAGGGGCGATCATTATGCACAGTGACAGTCTAGAGGCCGTTACTGGTCAGTAAACACGTTCAACACTGAATGCGTTAAGGAGAAGTCTGACGTGTCCTGTAAGTAAAAAGGGATAAAAGGACAGAGACGAGCCCAAGTTGGGCTGAAAACAAACAAAACAAACTCTCTGACTGGGAAAGGCAAGTTGACCTCAGAATGAATCAATGATTATCTGTGTAAAGAATGATAAAAGGAAATTTGAATGTAACTCTGAGTCAGAAGCTCAAAGTTGGACTGGACCCCTCTGTATAATTTAACAACCCCCGATGTCGCTTATGTTTGTCACCATGCTGCAAAGAAGTTTCTTGGAGGCTGATCGACTAGCTCGGACAGCGGGTGATCAGACACTGTAAGGCCTTGGGGGTGTGCTTGAAGTGCCAGCTGGAGGAAGAGAGAGAAATAGCTCCCTCCTGCCAGCCTGGTTCAGATACCTGTCCCAAGCCTGATTAATTGGCTCAGGACAGGTTAAAGTGCAGCCACTGACTGACAGAAAGAATGAGAGAGGGAGAGGCAGAGCAAGAAAAGAGCTATCTAAGGACAATTACACTGTCACTCTCTCCATTTGCCGTTCCATCTCAGTCCGTGTATTTTATGGCTTGTCTGGAATGTGTGCTAAAGTGATTCTATTTTATGTACAAGGCTAAATAGTGTGGCTCCCACTACAGCAGAAGTAACCATGGCTGGGTTTAGCCTGGAATATAGGGGTGGGCTCATAGAAGTTGTAGGTGGGTAACTTTGAAAGGAGGTGTTCCAGAGGGTGGAGAAGCAGCTTAGTAGCTTTAGGGTTGTTGGTTTGAGTCCCTGGAGACATGTCTATCTGTCTATCTATCAATCTATCTATCTGTCTATCTATCTATCACTAGTTACTAAGTCTGGTATCAGAGCATTATCATGAGATCACTGTGCATGATCCCTGATGAAAATAAGCATAATACAGTCCCTCCAGGAATTCATGATGTTGCGATCGCAACAATTAGCGCAAATTCAGCCAATCTCCGTGAATTCTGCGTGACCTTGCAATTTTGTCCAATCACTGCGACTTTTCCGCAATTTTGGCCAGCCTCCTGTGAGTTCCACCAATCACAGCAGTCCCCAGCGCAAACGTAATGCACGTACGTCACCGAATTCACTTCCTTGTTTATGGTTTGAAGATGCAGACATGTGCGACAGTAACGTCTCTCACTTACCAACAAAAATTACTGCTAAAGACCTGCAAAACAATTCCCTGATGTTCTTCACCAAAGCGGAGAAACATATTAGGAGAATGGGTGAAACCAGCAGACCGCAAACCAGACAAACCACCGTGACGGAAGCTGTTGCATCCAGATCTGTGGCCAGCACTGAAAGAATGAAGGTCAGTTAGATTAATTAACTGACGTGACGAGCTGTGAGTGTTTATGTGTGAACACGTGTGTGCCAGGATGTGAAATTAACTTTTTAAACTTTTGAAATGTTTAATGAATTATACAAACAAAGAAAAAAATGCAATTTTGTACTGTCTCCCGCAATTTCATCACAACAAATACGATTAAAATATCACAACTTACAAAGCAGTTTTTTTAGAAAAGCTGCCGTGAATTCAGGCATTTTAGGAGCAACAATCTTGAAAAACGCCCGCGAAGTCCTGGAGGGACTGATAATAAACATAGACTTCTTCTCCGACTTCTCCAAAATTAAACATGGACTTATGTGGGTGTAATATAAGCCATCAGAGTTCACTCTGTGAGTACAGACACTTCTTTCTCAGAGCTCTCTGTGTCTGTGCCTGGACACAATGAGAAGTTTAGCAGTGGGTGACTTCTGAGGTGGATTGCAGACTGCCGAACCCAATCACGACAAAGAAAAACATCTTTTATTAACATTTGATTGAGTGAGCCACATGCATGTTTCAGCTGACTGAGCTGCCCACGGCCACTGCTGGCCTCATGCATGCCAATAAAAAGTGGGAAAATAAAACAAGTCCTCACTTTGTATGCTCAGTATGGTAGTCTTTCTAAAACCATCTCCTGTAAGGTTAAATTTGGATTCAAGAGGACTGGGAGCCCTTAACTTTAGTTCAGTTAGAGAGCAGTAATCAGTAAACGTGGAAAATAAAAAGTTCAGTGGAGCAAATTAAATAATCCAAGAAAAGATTTCCATCTAAATTTTCACTTAGCTAAGTGTGGGAAGCATTTAACAGCATTTGTGGAGTTTCTAAAAGCAGCTTCACTGTGTTGACTCAGAGTACAAACAGACTAAAGATCTAAAGTTTGTATTCATTTAATACACTGGATCAGAAAGCATTTTGGCCCCAGCCTATTAAGGGATTTATAAACTAGCAATATTTCCTGGAAGTCAGCATGGAGATTAAAGAAGAGGAGTAATTTGCTCATATGTTCTGGTTCTAGTTAGAGTGTGGCAGCAGCATTCTGATGTGCTGCTGTTTGCTAATAGTGTTTTTGGGTGAGACCAAAAAAGAGACCAGTAAACTACTCCAGCAGCTGCATCCACATGGGGTGGAAACAGCCTCCAGATAGGAGGAAATAAATGCATGTCGTCTTTTAGACTTTTTTAATCAAGTCTAGTAGCGGATCTGCGATTCATGTTTGTAAATGTGAAAAATCACGTTAGACTCAGCTGCAGAAAAGAGCACATTTGCTAAGGCACCTGGCATGTGCCAACGCAGGTACCAAATGTGACAAAACTACTACTTTTCTGAGGCATTGATGCATGTTGGGGCTGGGAAATAGAACAGTGGTGTGTCCTGATGTGCTGCTGTGGGCTGATGTCACCAGTGTGTGGGCTTCGGTGGAAAACAACAGGCATTAGCGTTTTCATGCATGCACCATGCGTGCTGCCCCTAAGGCTCAAGATGAACCTCTTGTGAGCGTAACCTGAAGAGACAAAGCAAGAAAGAGAGAGAAGAAAGTGAGAAAATCTGGTGTGGGATGTGGAGGACTTTGAAAAACAAAGCGCAGTAGGGAGACGGCCCTCTCAGTATAAACTCCGTAATTGGAGACTGAGAGAGTTACTCATCCTGATCAAGTGTAGTCCTCCTGCCCTCAACTTCGTATTATCATATCTCCATATGATTTTCAGCTGGAGAATAATCTCTCGCCGAAGCTTCTGGAGAGAATAGCCCTCGTAAAATTGCACTGTGGTGGAGGCTCTCGGTCTTTCATGTGTGAGATGTGAGCTGCGAAGCGGTCGCTTCACTGCTGCATTAGTCTTGTCCGTGCAATTTACTTAAACAGAATTCAGGGTGGAAGACTGGAATTGAAATTTCTGACTGCGCTCTGATGGAGCTCATGTCTCCTATTTCTGTTTGTATGAATAATGTAAGGCCTGTGTTTGGGGGGAAAGTGTTAATTAGTTGTTACTTGGATGCAGAAGTCTTGTCCAGGAGTAAACCCAGGCAAAAATCTGCCCATGTATTATATTACTGACGGAAGATTCTTCTTCTAACACCAAATAATAACCTAAAGCACTTTAATGTTGTTTCTTTTGTACATGCTGTACACTGACCAAGTGCTTACACTGATTTTGTAGAGCTCATGATTGTGTTACCGTTTTCTCAGTCGCTTTGGTACATTTCTCATATAAATATTAACATTTGCACAACAGTTAGTGCATTTCTCAAAACAATCAGTACAAACTGTCAAACCTAGTTGATAACCTCCACAAGCGTGTCACTTCCTCAGAATGGATGGTTCATTCCTCAAAAGCAAGTATTCATGTCAATTAAAGTGTCATCAAGATGAAAATTCCTGACACCATTGTTAATGAACAAGATAGTCAAATGTTTTTGTCATGTTTCCATTAGGACAGTTTTCTCTGGAAGTGTTTCCAAATGCAAGAAAGTCAGATCTTGGTGACTCTACCTGAAAATGCTCCAGACAGCACTATACACTATTTGCACAGCCATTTGAACACTACAGTAAAGCTACACATGGCTGTATTTAGTGAGGTAACTGAGTACAAGACACTGAATACGTATGTTTCACATTTTACTGCGTATGATCTTTGCAGTTCTAATCTGTCCACAGCATTGTGCAAAAGAAAATGCACACTTACTTACAAAAAACCATTAGAAACATTCTTTGGATAGAGCTGTGCACAACTGTAAACAGCATTGCAGTACATACTGGAACTGAACATACAACATGCACAGTACTGTAAATTATCCATGCACATCCAGACATTCCTGTCTGCTTGGCCACATGTTTTCATCTACATCACAGTGAATATCATCCCTTGCAATGCAGCGATACAGTACATTTCTTTATTTTATTTTTTTTCAGGAAAAAACATAAAGAAATGTATAAAATTTGCTGGACAGATTTTGACAACTAGTTCAACATTTTTGCATGTAATGACTCAAGCAATGAAATGAGGACTCTTAGTTTTATATGGAATGACCATTCAGCATTCAGAAGTGGTTCATTTTGACTGACATGACATAAGCAAATGACAATGTTGTGAAACAGCAGAGAATTGTATCAAAACAACTGATGCATGTCCAGAAGTATTTGTAATTTGTTGGAAGGAATGAGAAACTGCTACTATTAATTCTGCTGCTAATTCTGATCAGAGAAACGCACCAAAGCCACTGAGAAGAACTGTAAGCTTTGCTAAGGCACTCATTATTGTTCAGCAGTGATTGTTGGTCAGTTCACAGTAGGAGGTTGTGCCAATAAGTAAGTATAATGAGTAGAACTACTAATTACTAATGTAAAAAAAAGAGGTTGTGCTAAGTGACTTCCATTAGGATCATTAATCAAGTACACAATCAACAAGGTCAACATTTGACCTTCTCCACCACTTTCATAGTTTATGACCAAAGACCTTCGAAACTAATGACATTCCCATTAGCCTCAGCTGTACTTTGAGTTCACTTCTAATTAGTGGATGTTTTTGCACAGCCCCACTAACATGACTGGAGACTCTTAGTCCCGATAATACTCGAAGCACCAAACACCATGTGCATCTACAGCTACATCTGGTTGCTCCAGCAGCTGAAAAACCCCACCGGCTGTGTGGGTGTGCTGATGAGCTTGTTAGGTGGAAGTTAGAGAAGCAGAAAAACTTGGATGCATTTTTAGATAATCTGCCCTTTTAAGTCTGTTAACCTCTTGACCAGGCTGGAGGCACATGTTTGGCACGCCTTGCACAAGACTTCTGTATAAATGGAGCCATCTTCCTGCATCTTAAATGTTTTGGAGTTCAGCATGACTCTGCATTTAATCGCTGCCTTTGTGCATATTATCTTTCCAGTGAAGCATTGCTATCATGCCACTACATGCACACACAGCCAAATGCAATGTGCAGACTTGTATGATTACAATGAGACATTAGCGTTGATTAAATTATTCATTATAGTTCATTGGGCAATTGGGGCATTCTGAAGGCAACATAAAAGCTCATTTACTCAAACCATTAGACATTAGGCTATCATGGCATCATGCTTTGTCTGTAACACCAATTTAACAGCGAGCATGTCCGCTTAAACAGAGATAACACTCAGCCTTTGGCCAAGAGGAATTATATATTCACAGTGAAACAACAAAGTGAGGAAGCGACTACTCTGAAAGCAGGACTTGATCCTCTGCGTGTCACCTACTGCAGGTAGGTGTCATTTTGTATAATCAGCAGGTAGAAAACAACTGGCAACTGGTGTGTCTGCTGTTCATAAATGCAAAACCCCCATTGAGTTTGTTTGGGATAGGAAGGTTGTTAGGCAGTCTCACAGAATACTTTACCACATGACCACATGTGAGACAGTGGCCACCTGTAATAGCTGTGAGAATTCCACCAGTATTTTAAAATAAATATTTTTAAGTGTTTTGAGGCTTTGTGCTGTGCATCATTCCTATAGGAATCCCTTTATGGGACACTAATAGATTTTTCTGGGGAAAATAACTCATGCTTAATGCGAGTACATAGACAGTCAGACACACTTTTACATGAGATATTTTCCTCAGGAGATTTGGCAAGATCCCGACAAAAATTAGGTCTGTATTTCCTTTGCCCTTCCACTACAAATCTAATTTGTGTGACAGCACCAAGCGAGCTGTGATTTGTAATTAAACTGCCGACTGGAATATAATTGGTATTTCCTAGCATGACAAGAATGCCAGCCTGAGCCATCCAAATGAGCAGGTGGATGAGGCCTGTGCTAATTTGTCACTTTTTGCTAAGCAAATCATCTAATACAGGAAGGATAGAGAAGCAGTTGTTCCTCTATCTGTCTGTCCACTCGCCTGTGGGTTAGGGTTAGGATTAGGGTTCTATCCATCCATCTATTTGTCAATCTATCTATCTATCTATCTATCTATCTATCTATCTATCTATCTATCTATCTATCTATCTATCTATCTATCTATCTATCTATCTATCTATCTATCTATCTATCTATCTATCTATCTATCTATCTTTACTGATTGATTGACAAAGTCATCACATTGAGTTACATACTCCAGGAGCATTTGAGGAATCAAGAGCAGCCAGTTCCAGGTATCAAGGTGTCTGTGTGTTCACTGAGTTTTCAGCTTTCCTTGAAGCAGCTGGGCCGAGAGTCAGTTTCTCCTGAGTTCAAAGTAGAGGTACAGTTCCTTCGCTTTGAAAAAAACCAGTTGAAATGTTGATCTCTCCTCTTGAGGCCGTCAAACTTTGAATAGCCTTTGGCTGTTTCCATCGGTCACGTGTTTCTTGCCATGCACTTTGTGGCTGTCCGTCAAGACTCTCCCATGAGAGAGTGAACTTCTGACCACAGCGAGCCACACCCAGGCAGAGGTGAAGCAGACTTTGTACTTCCAACCATGGAGGGCGGGTAGATGCTGTTGTTCTAACTTGTGTTGGAAATGGCAAACAGCGTACAGTTCCGTAGTCTTGTTTGATCATCTTTACTTTCTTTTTTGGCGGTTGAGTAAGACCCAGTGTCATGGTCTTTGGGAGTTTTTTTGTTTGTTTTTTATGTTATGTTGGTTTCCTTTCCATGGGTGATTCCTGTTGAGTATTCCTCTGTTTGAATATGTTTGCCTTTCTTGTCCATTTTCAGTTACTTCCTGCTTGATTTTAAAATCGTCTTTTCTTGTCTGTCACTTGTGCTTTTATTTCCTCCTTTTGGCTGTTTCTTTGCCCCTTTTTGATTGGGTTCATCTGTGTCATCTGTGTCTTGTCTCCACAATTAGTTCTGAAATAGTCTTGTCTTTCCCTTGTCATGTGCCTGTTCGTCCTGTGCTCCTTCTGCTCATCAGATTTGCGTTTTCATAACTTTTTGGGGGGAATTTGGGATTTTAATCCTTAAACACCACTTAGAGATTTAGTTTGTGTGTTCATGGATCTCATTTGTTTCACCTGTTAAAAAAGTTTTGATTGAAGTTTCTTTTCACCTGCCCCTCTGCGGTGTCTGCATTTGGGTCCATTTCTTCATCAATCCATAACACCCAGGAGGGTTTTGGCAAATTAATTTGGGGTTTGAGGACCATGGACATTTAATAGCTTCAGCTCTGACCACACACAGAGTGAAATAGCAGCCTTGTCATGACATCCATTTGGCTGATGTGTAGAATCAAATGCATTTGGCATAAAGTTTACCACTTACATTGTGTGTTTTCCACAAACTAGAAGACTTCTTTCTTTTGTGTGCAATACAAACACTGTCATCTTCCTGTTTCCTGTTTCTGCCGAATCAAGTCCTTGGTCTGCTTTCAAACATGCAGTGGATCATTTTGTTTGTCATTTTAAAGTAACTGCACAGCATGCTGTAGTAGATCTATGATTGTTGGCATGATTAAAGGGAAACTAGCACAAAGTCATCTGTAGGCTGTAAAATGATGAGAAGTGTATTGTATTTATGCATATAATCTGCTAACCATGGCAAGATATATGGACATAAGCACAATGGCAGTAACTTTTTCTTGATCAGAGGGCCAAACAGTTATGGTCTGCACTTATATAGCGCTTTTTTCTACCTTAGTAGAAAGCGCTTTACAATGTGTTTCACATTCACCCATTCACACACCAATGGTGACAGAGCTGCCATGCAAGGCACTAATCTACCACTGGGAGCAACTTGGGGTTCAGTGTCTTGCCCAAGGACACTTCGGCATGTGGAGGGGCCGGGGATCGAACCCCAACCTTGCGATCAGTGGACAACCCGCCCTACCACCTGAGCCACAGCTGCCCCAACAGTTAAAGCAGCAGTGTGTGTGTTAATCTTTGTATGAGCTAGAAACTATTTTTGATTAGTGTCACAGACTATATATTAGATGCACGTAGCCTCAAGGCTGGAAAAGTGAAACCAAGGATTAGGGTTAGTTAGTTACAGTCCCATTTAGAGTAAAGACAATAAAGCAGGCTATGTTTTAAGGTGGGGCTACCTTGTGATTAACCGTTTATCACCGTACATCTTGTCTTCGAGTCCACCCCTTGTTTGTTTTGTCCAGTTTCAACAGATCCAAATGCTAACAGCCAAACTGTAAACTCGAAGCTACTAAACGGTAGTCCACAAACCAGTGAGTGATGTCACAGTTACAATGTTAATCTTTCTATGATTACCTTTGATCCACTCTCCTTTCTCTTCACTCTTACAACCTTAGAGTAATGGGTTGGGAGAATCTGGCTGGAAATACCAGTATGATCTAAATCCAGAGAACATGGCTTGAGTCCCTGTACCCTCACCCCCTAGGTGCAGCTTGTTTGAACTTCCTCCTTTGGCAGGTACTACAGAGCACTGCTTGCATAACCAACCCGGAAAAGTAATTTTTTTTTTAACCTTTTCTTTAAACCCACAAAGCATCACACTTGTTAAGTGAGCTAAGCTATGTGAGTTCCCTAAATAATTCTGCAGTTACTATGGACATAAACGTTGCACTTCTACCATGCGGTCAGGTCCGGCAAGCCCAGCACCAGTAAATCATGGTAATCTAACTGCTGCCTTATCATTTTTTGTTTGTTTGTTTGTTTGTGTCACAAGTTTTATGTCGATCTGTTTATGGCAATGTGTGTAAGCACATAAAGCTGACAGCTAGAGTAAAATTATTGTATTTGTTGTACTGGTCGGCACATTCTGATTTAAATTTTTGCACCAAACTGGGTAAAACCATGCAGAACTTTGTAAGTTATTTCTTCTTTGTTTTTCATGCTCAGATGTCTCTCAAGAGACTGAATTTATGACACAAGGGAATTAAATTGCTGATTTGCTTGCATGCGGGCCTAATGGATGTTTCCATCATTTCGCTATGGGCTGGAATTCTACATAACATAGAGCATCAATAATCAGCCGCATAATAAAACAAAGAAAAAACAGTAAATTAAATATGACGCATCATGTATTAAACATTGTCCTGAAAATACAGTGATTTCATGTTCCCAGTACCAGTATTTACAATCTTTGGTTCCATCCGGACACCTGACCCCCATCCTTTGACTTGCAGGTAGGAAGCCCACAAGGTGTCTTTACCATGTTGTTGTTCAGGCTGTGCTCAGTGAAGCTAAAGGAGTTATATGGCCTTAGGTGCTCACCCATAAGCACTAACCCCAGTGTCCTGCTCTGGGAGTGGGCCTCAGGGACCCTTTTCTTGGACTGATCGGATTCCAATAATAGACCATATTCCTGAAAGCTCTACTTCTATGTTCGCTTCCGACCCTTTTCAACAGCATCATGTGGTAGCCGTGCTGGTCATGAAATAAAAACTCCCCAGTTTGGGAGAAACTGCATAATGAGGTGCAGCTCCTTAGCAATGAGAAGATCCTGATGGGGCAGCATGGATGCTTCAAGCAAAGAAGACAAAGAAGACATTTCACCCACTGGAGGCGTGACATCGCTCTGCTGACCTAAAAGCAGGGAGCCAGCGAGGGGTACAGGTTCAGACAATACAGTTTGGCCAAAGCAGGCACAGAATGCATTGGTCTTCCTTCGGGTATCTATTTTACGAACTAGTGGAAGTAGCCACGAAGGAAGACATGTGGGCTACTTTGCTAAGCATGCCACTGCCTCGACCCAGACCTAGTTTTATAATTATATCTCAATAAATATCAGAACATTCCCTCGACGCAACCCTGCCACCAGGATTAGCTGGAGGAAATTTCAAAGGGAACATTAAGCTGCTCCACTTCAACCACGACCAGGACAAACAACTCTAAAACGGGTGGATGGATAGGTTCATGTCCTCAATTTGGTCTCAGCAACAAGAGCCGACTGTTCGACAGTGTCGTCTTCATTAGAGGTGACGGCATTATCTGCGAGTGCAAATGACATTCACAGGTGAGTAACAGCCGTGCACATGTATAATTTTTTGCAAACACTTGTGTTCAGATTATGTCGGCTCACACAGGCAAGATTGTAGCCGGCTTTCAGTGTTTGCAAAATCCAAAGGAGTCTGTGAATGTGTTTCCTGAGTGCACAACTATCACTGCTTTCTTGTATGCAAGATCTTTGCTGGCTCGTGAATGGTTTTTATTTTTGGCAGTAAGTGGGTGGATCCAGTCACCATTGTATCAATAAATAAATATAACTGGTTGAATGGTTCCAAAATCTTGGACAGCTATTCTCTGTCAACACCACTTGGACAAACCACACACAACCATCCGACTCAACTGTGAACACACGTCCCCCTGCAGCCTGGCTGCTTTCCTGCTGGTTGCACTATGACTGAACCCTTGCTAAAATAAGATAAACACAACAACTAGCCATGCAGACATATTAACATACTTCATTTCTAAATGTTCAAATAACATAATTTTCATTATCATTAAAATTAAACATTACAATCACACTTAAATCATATTTCTTTGCAAAAGTCAAAAAGGCACACCCTCACTGTGAGTACAGCCATTGCATATCTGCAAAGCAAGAGAAGTTCTCTGCACAATCTTCAGTGGGAATGTGGACACAAAGATGAACAAACAGACAAAGGAAAGTTACCTGCAAGCTAATCAAAGCTCCCTTTGGCATCACTGGCAACGCTCCTACTGAGAAGGCTGTGATCGCAGTGTCTGAGTACCTTTCTTTTAAATTTACAAAGCCACTTAATAAGTTTGATGTTCTCCCGTGTCAGTTCCACAAGTCTGTACCTCTGGCTAATTTGTCATTGTCAGGAGAGCTTAGCCATGTACATATACTTTATAAATACATGCATACCGTACATGCATAATGTATGGTAAAAAAAAAAAAAAACTCATAGTCAACTGAACACCTGAACACTCTAAAAGATTTCTGGACAGCCATTATTCTTCTGGAAAAGCTTTCCACAAGATTTTGGAACCTGGCTGAAAGGACTGGCTCTCATCCTGCCCATTGTTGGGCATTAAGGCCTGGCTCACAGTCAGGGTTCCACTTGATCTCAGACATGTTTGATGTGGGTATGGTAGGGACGCTGTGCTGGCCAGTCATGTTCTTTCACTCCAAACTGGGAAAATCATTTATTTATGGACCTGGTTTTCTGCAAGGTGGAATTGTCATGTAGAAGCAGGGAAGTGGTGTAGGGTATCATAAATATAGTGATATATGTTTGGGCATTGTATCCTGTTGTAATAAGATTTATCTGTATTGAACTTAACCATGAAAAAAGTGTTCATTTACTTGTGAAAATAAAGGGGCCGTATCATGAAAACACACATGCTGAATAAGTAATATCAATATATTAGAGCTCCTGTTCTCAATTTTTAATGGATTTTAGTTTTCATCAGCACACATACGGTTGTATCTGTTCATTTTTCTGTAGTAGTACTATGACTGTGCTGCCATTTGATCACAAATGTATCACATCTGGGACATCCCGAGACAGTCTCCTTCTTAACTTTTTTTCCTGATGTTTATTCTAATTTCAGACTAACCTGACAGAGGGTGACGAAGAGTTCAGTAGCTGTCTGAGATAACCCTTCTGTTGCCAATTCAAACCTCGTCATGCGGTGACAGTCGCTCCTCTTGATGCTTCTTGTGCTGATATTTGTCCATTATTTCAAGGGAGGCTTGAAAACATGAAAGTATAAATGAGAAAATGAAAATGCGATGCCTGTTGGAAGGCAATAAATCTATTTATCTGGATTCTGACACCTTTTCTTTCTCTGTCCCTGCCCTGTCAATGGTTCATCTTCTGTTATTGAACAAATGGAAAAAGGGTCCAACACATCAGTGCTTTCTATTTTTATGTCAGTAAAGTGTGAGCATCTCAGTATATCTTGTTATTTTAACATAAGACTCACCCTGTTTTATCATCTCGGCAAATCTGTAAAAACAACAAAAACAATAATAATCTAAATGTGAATATTCAAACAGATGCCTGCAAAACTAATGTGTGTCATTTGGAAGGCTGCTGAAATCAAATATTGTATTATTCATGGCATGGGCATATCAGCATTATCCACTGTAACTCTGATTTTAAATATTCATTTAGGCGGAGGGAAAAGTTATTTTAGGTGACTTGGATAAATGAGCACACAAGGTTTCTTTGTAGAAAACTGAAAATAACCTCCTTTTTTCCCCCTGCGGACTTGACAGAGGATCAGAGAGACAGAATCTCTGCTCTTCAAAATGGACTAAACGCAGCAGTTTAACCAAAAGGCAGTCAACAACAACAACAACAGAAGATATGGTAATCAGTAAATCAAAGAACAACTTCCACTTACGCTACTATGTATCGTAAACACTTCCGTCTGAAACAACTCATTGATTCTTAAAAATGCACTCAGTGACGACAATAACAACTTTGCGTAAAAAGTAAATCATAGGGTTAAATATTGATGTCAAAATTCTCCAACAATAGAAATCAAAGCTTCTAATGGTGGCTGGTAGGTTGTTGGATTTTAAAAAGGAAAGGAGAGCAAGCATATAGATAGGAACAGGTACATTTTGCCTACTCAGTGAAAGACATAAGGCTCTATAGTGATGAACCCTGCAGCGTGGTGTAGATCGCCCAGTGTGTTGGGGCCGTGCCACATGCTCTTTTAGTAATTTTGGGGCCAGGCTCGCCTGTGGGACACTTGGATACGAGACAGGATCAGGAAGATTACATTATTATACAGATGGAGGTGTTAGAAACCAGGACAATGAGTGCCAGCCACATACAAAACTTCCGTCTCCTATAAACATTCTAATCCGTGTCTCTGGCTTCTCTTTTGAAGCACATTACCTTCACTGCTGTGTTTGTTGTCCTGAACTGGTCTACGTGTGTCTATTTTCTACTCACTGTAAATGAAAAACAGCTCCTGTGGACACTGCAGAAGTAAGCACAGAAAGGAGAGAGAAAAACTGCAATACTTAATGATAAATGTGTGCGTGGAATTTTCATGACCACAAAAGTAGTAATGCAGCTAGGTCCAATATGTGTGCTTTTTCCTTGATAACATAGTAAACAATCAGAAGAGGCTTTTTCCTTTTAATTGGCATGCCTTCAACTTAGAATTACCAAAAAAAAACAAACAAAAACATTGCAGTGCCAAGAATTCATTTCCAGTCTTTAAAAATTCCTCTAAATACTACATTGAAAACCTGTATTCAGCAGCCTGTATGTAATCTGTTTTGAGTATAGTAGTATGATATTGTTGTGCTCTGCTATGAACATCGCCTTTTACATTCCTGCTAATCTGGAAAAGGAGGATCTACATTCTGTTGCCAAAAGTATTGGGACATCCCTCCAAATAACTAAATTCAGGTGTTCCAATCACGTCCATGGCCACAGGTGTATAAAATCAAGCACCTAGGCCTGCAGACTGCTTCTACAAACATTAGTGGTAAAATGGGTCACTTTCACGAGCTTAGTGAATTCAAGTGTGGTACCGTAATAGGTTTCCACCTGTACAATAAGTCTATTTATGAAATTTCCTCGATACTAAATATTCCACGGTCAGCTGTTAGTGGTGTTATAACAAAGTGGAAGCAATTGGGAACAACAGCAACTCAGCCACCAAGTGTTAGGCCACGTAAAATCACAGAGCGGGGTCAGCAGATGCTGACGCGCACAGTGCGGAGTAATTGCCAACTTTCTCCAGAGTCACTAGCTACAGACCTTCAAACTTGGTGTGGCCTTCAGATTAGCTCAAGAACAGTGGTAGAGAGCTTCATGGAATGGGTTTCCACGGCCGAGCAGCTACATCCAAACCTTACATCACCAAGTGCAATGGAAAGTGTCGGATGCAGTGGTGTAAATCACGCCAACACGGGACTCTAGAGCAGTGGAGATGTGTTCTCTGGAGTGACCAATCATGCTTCTCTTTCTGGCAATCCAATAGACGAGTCTGGGTTTGGCGGTTGTCAGGAGAACAATATTTGCCTGACTGCATTGTGCCAAGTGTAAAGTTTGGTGGAGGGGGGATTATGGTGTGGGGTTGTTTTTCAGGGGCTGGGCTTGGCCCCTTAGTTCCAGTGAAAGGAACTCCTAATGCTTCAGCATACCAAGACATTTTGAACAATTTCATGCTTCCAACTTTGTGGAAACAGTCTGGGGATGGCTCCTTCCTGTTCCAACATGACTGCACACCAGTGTACAAGGCAAGGTCAATAAAGACATGGATGAGCCAGTTTGATGTGGAGGAACTCGACTGGCCTGCACAGGGTCCTGACCTCAACCCAAAACACCTTTGGGATGAATTAGAGCGGAGACTGAGAGCCAGGCCTTCTCGTTCAACATCAGTGGACCTCACAAATGCGCTTCTGGAACAATGGTCAAAAATTCCCATAAACACACTCCTAAACCTTGTGGAAAGCCTTCAAAGAAGAGTTGAGGCTGTTATAGCTACAAAGGGTGGGGCAACTCCATATCATACCCTACGGATTAAGAATAGGATGTTATTAAAGTTCATGGGCGTGTAAAGGCAGACGTCCCAATACTTTTGGCAATATAGTGTATTTTGAGATGCACTGTTTTAAATTTTTGTTTTTTTCTTTCCTATTTTCTCTATTTGTTCTTGATAATGTTGCAGATATCTTTAAAGTTGGATTTTAAGATAATAAGTACAGCAGTAGTTAGAAATGTACCCAAACTTTTCTTGTTGCCCTTCTGTGGGCTTTGCTTCCCCCTTTTCGGGTATGAACAAAGTAACAAAATGTAATGAGGGAACTTTCCCTGAATGCATGTTGAAATGCGAGCAGTGTGGTGGGTGAAGCAGGTTTCTGCCTCTTTCATTCTACAGAGACACCGGAGGGCTTGTGTTTTTTTGAAGAATGGGCCAATATCCCTTTACACACAGTTTTAAATCAGAACCACTGTGCTCACAATATTCCATGGACTGAGGCTACTCAGAAAACAGTGCTTTATATACTGTTCAATCTTTCTTTTACTTCGTCCACCCATGCAGGCTGCTGCTTACCAGCAGGGCATGTCAGCACACTGAATAATGACACTTTTTGTAAATACAGTGTATTATTTTTCTGTAGATAAATTTGTTTATATTTGGAGTCATTTGTTAAAAGGATGGCTTCCCCTGTCTGTTAGTGATTTTGTTGATATGGGGTCCCTAATCAAATTGCAACCTGACAAAGACCTATCAAAGGACTTAGTGAGAGCCCATCAAGGTGTTACATCCATTTTATCCCAAGCAGCAGCCTCATTTTCGGTAGTTAGTTCACGATTCTGCCTTGAATATGACGGAGACAGTTAGTTTAGGTTAACATAATGACAAGAAAGATGTAGAAATAAGAATTCTACCCCACCTCTTAAGCTGATCAATTAACAATTAATTTGTTTGTTTAATCTGTACCTTATGGAATGTTTTCGTAGCTGCATCTGGCTAAGAAATAGGTGCAGTAAAACCAGAACATGATGTTTTTGTACAGATCGAACAACTCAGGATTTAATATAAGTTGGATTAAAAGCCAATTCATGGTTTCAGCATCCCCATTTACAAGCCGTTGCAGACTTTGAGAGTGATGCGTTCTGTTCATGCTTAAGTTTGAGCTACAGGGGGGTCACTATGGGGCCTCACAGACTTGAGGAAATGACTCAATTTACGTCATGCCAACTCTTCCAGGTCCTTGTGGACATGCAGCACATAAATCATAAATTAGCTTTTGGAGGTGGGATAGAAGTATTTTGTAACTGTTGGACAAAGCCAGGCTAGCTGTTTCCACCAGTGTCCGGTCTTAATGCTAAGCTAAGCTAACAGGCTGCTTGCTGTAACCCAACATTTGATGTAGTACATAGTATTCCACTGTTTTTCAGTGGATCAAAATGAATACAGTAGGACCAAAGATATCCTCTTCCATATCCCCTACAAACCTGGTGCTGCATTACCCACAATGCAACACCTTCTTTAAAAACCCAGTGTGTGTTAAGGTGGTAGCAGTTAGTGTTGCCTTTCCTAACTGGCATATATGAGAGTTACTGCACTCCATTCATCAAATACTGTGTAACTATAACTGCTGAGACATTTATTTTAAATTTGTAAAATGAAAGTCATCAGTAAAACATATGTTTGAATTTGCAAAGCTTAAATTTAGTTTCAATCACAGTGAGTCTCTACGTCTCTATTGTGCAGCACTGAGCCACAGCTCAGACAGCAGCAGCAGCAGCAGCACGTTGTTGCTCTCTCAGCCAGAGTCAGGCAGGAATGTGGTGTGGCTACACTGTTTCATCATCCAAAAACAATCTGTGGGGTATATTAATGATCTAGCACTTGTCTGATGTTTTCGGCTGGAAGGTGAAAAATGACTACAAACTGCGCGACATGTTGCACTATACATTATTTGTAGCCCAGCCTTCCAGGCACTTGTTATGCTCTGATCCTGTAAACAGAAGAAACGTGAATTTCAAGACGCTGAAGACGTCTTTTTTGGAGTGTGTGCTCACAAAGAACTGACACTTTAAATCAAAAAGTTTTAGTCTTTTTTTCTTATAATGCCTCATTTTTTGGCGTGTGTGCAGGAAGGAAACTTGCTGTCAGGGACTTAGTGACAGGTGAAGTGACCGGTGTTAACGTCAGATTCTGACAGAAGCAACTCTGTGCCGCTCGGACATGCCTGCCTCAAGTATTAGATTAGACTCCTCGCCTAGCCCTTTAGACAAGAGTGTGTTTGTTCTCGCTGTAATGCTGTTATCTCCCCTTCTTTCTCTCTTCTAATCTGGACACCTAACAGCCACGCAAGTAAGCGGTTCTGACAAGGCTTGTGCACAAATTGAATTTTTCTTCCCCTATCCTTTTCAATTTATAATTCCCTCTCTCGCCCTACAAGCAAACTCAATTTCTGACCCTTTAGACAAAAGGCTCAGATAAAGCAATTAGTTTGTGATTCTGTGTGAGCTCCTGGCTCGGCTGACCTGACGGGGAGTTTGAGGCACTAAAAGCAGCACAAACAGGGGTGACGACGGTCACCGGCAGACAGATTCAGCTCTACAGAGATGAACTTAGAGTCACCAGCAACAAAGAGATTCAGCCTCTGGAAAGAGCTCGGTAGGAAGGTGAACATAACTATAAAAACGTCCAGAGTCCAGACAACCCTTCCAATATGTCTCGCCAGTGCGCCTTTGATCACTGCAATTTCCTCCTTTGACTTCGAGCTTTTTGCCTTTTCCTTAGAACGCCTTCAACGGACTATTCTTTTATTTTACTGCACTTTCAGACTCTCAGGTGACAATCTATCTTTTAGTGCTAAAAGGCCGTCTTATATGAGGGTAGTGCTTTAAGAGGGAATGCACAAAGCTGAGAGCTGTGTGCGTGTTTGGATTCTCTTTCAAGTGAGACACTATGGTACAATGAGGGATGCACATACTGTGTAATCACCTGAGAACAGAGTTTGAAAAGAAATTTCACTTTTGAAGAGTTTCACAGCGGTGAGTTCTTTGACCAATGATACTTTGATATGCACATTTTAATGCCAATACTTGTTTACCTTTTCATTATTTTGTAAAATTTCCACTGATCCTGCCTTTGATGGTGAATTTTCCCTATGCCTTCCGGCACTGCAGTTTTTCTTTGCTTTGAAACGTCCTTTCTTTCCAAGTACCACTGAACGAACAACAGCTGCAATATAAAGCTGGTAAAAAGTGAAGGTACAGGCTATTTGCACTTTGGACGGCTCCTAAAGTCACCCTGCTCGTATCCCCAGTGTAAGATTTCAATTTGACCATTGCAGGAGAAAACTGAAAACCGTAAAGGAGGATTTAGAGTGAAATTCATGGCATGAGGGATTCGTTAAGAAATATAGTTATCTTGCAGTCTGGCAGGGGAGATATGGATGTGGCAGAACTGATGAGGTTCTCAGTCATTATCTGCTAGGTGATAGCGTGGTATATTGGATGCATTTTTTTCCAAACCTCTTATCACTATAATTTCCTTAAGGGAATTTTTTTCCCCCCCATCAACCCTGTAGTTTCAGGTAGGTATTTCTAATCGTTTTGCTATGATATGATAGTTTCACTGATGGGAGAAAGCTTGTTACTTAAAGTGCAGTGATAGAGCATAACCTGTTCCAGTGGGACAAGCATTCGACTCCATAAGATAAATTACTTTGTGATTAAATAATAAAAAAACTGCTACTCTCGGTGTAGCAGCTCGCTGAGGTCTGAAGGAGCATCCGTGTCAGACCAGTCAATAGGAAACATCCGAGCAGTAGCTGGCACTGGAGTGACACAGTGCAAATCCTGCTGGTTCAGTGCTATCTGCCCTGGCACGAATGAGAGTCAAAAGCATAGGCAGAGGGCCATGCTGTTTCTCCTGCCAGAGATCCAGGCCTTGAACAAAGAGATATCATGAATAAACTGAGATACTCTGCAATGACCCATTTGCACAGATCCAAGAGAATCCGCTAATAATTCACTGACCTGACACCGAGTGCATTTTATTTGTGTTTAATTGTTTGATGAAAATAAACACAAATCCATCATTCCTCCTTGTTTTTTTCACCATCTAAAGCCCCGTGCCTGCCACAGAAAAGGCTATCCACACTGTCTAAGTGTTTGTGCCGCTCTGTAGCCCAGCAGTCTGTACACTTGGAGTCTCCAGAGATACAAGCTCACACTGAATCACTGTGCCTGCTCAGCAGGGAGCTGGGAGAGAGTACAATAACCAAATCCCAGGAGTTGGAATATCAGGCCTGCAGCACGCAGCACTTTGTTTACACATCACATGGACTATCTGCTGAGTGCAAGTCTGCTAGGTTGGTGTTTGGCCTTACAGCAAACATGCAAGTCATGCTGAGTGGAAATACAGTCTCAATATTAGTCTTAATATTATGAATTACTGCCTCTCTAGTATGTTTAAAAGGAGAACATTTCTTCCTGTGCTGCAATTTTCCACTTTGGTTTTATATTTTACCAAGTGACAGGACTCTGGGCATGAATGGCTGAAGGGACTCCCCTCTTGGCTAATTAACTGTGGGTTAATAAGTTGAAATCATGAAAGTGCTGCAGTGCAATATCACATTTAGTTTTTGAAAAACAGAACATATCCTTAATAAATCTGGTTATTACCGTGTCAGATATGTGCTTTGATATTACCAAAAGCCCCTAATAAGGATTGTTCATAATGAAGTTGTTTTCATATCTTTAACTGTGGTTCATAAGTCTGTCGTGACAGTTAACAACCATTCTGTTAGCTACCTTGCGAATGTGAACCGATTACAGCCCGCTCATCCTCCTGTTAGCCTTGTTACAGCTGTTAGAGTGAGACAATAGGTTTTTCCCACTTTTACTCACTTTCATTTCGACTTGTCATTGCAGAAAAAGCACAGAGTGACAGTAAGTGTCCCAGGAAGTCAGCCAGATTGCACAACAGACAGCAGTGATCCTGGAATCACAGGTCACCTAAACGTAAAGCGCTCATTCTTAATGATCAGTCCTTTATGTCAATGATTTTTCTGTCATGAAAAGTCAAAACATTTGCCTTTCCTGCTGTGACAAGCCAAAAAACCTTTTTACTTGTTGTGTCAGGAGAAAGTGCAGGTGTTACTCATGAAAGTAGTTTGTTAAGTCCAGTGTATTTCCCATGAATGTGGCTGTTGTAGCCCTGTGGGCCATGCTGACTTTGCACTCTCCACCTCCACAGTGTAACAGTGGGCCAAATGTCAAATTCAGTCATCATTAATGTGAGTATTTACACCTGCTCCTGTCCTACTGTGGCTGCGACTGTGGTCCAAATGTCTTCTGTGATTAAAAAAAAGGCACTACACATTAAGTACTTCACAGCAGAGCTCCATCCAGCTTCGGGCTGACGGGAGTTCTAAGTATCCAGAGTAAATTAAAACACCTGCAGGACCTCGAAGACAGAATATTAATGTGTTTTCTCATTTGACTCCCTCGTTACTTAACAAAAACTCCAACGCTCCCCACTGAATATCTCCAAAGTATAACCATTAAGATCTGATTTATAACAACAACTATAACAGACAAAGTGTAAAACATATAAGATGGTTTAGCCCTGTTTAATCCGCTAAATGGATTTTATGGGTTTTTTTCTTGACAATTTCCCCCATTGCACACATTAGAAGCATGATTAATTTGTCAGATCAGACTATACTAGTCAAAAGTAAACTTTATACCTTTTCTGGCATCACAATGAAAGACAAAAGAAATAGCTATTCCACATACGGATACGAAGAATATCCACAAATATAAGTGCGTCAAATGTGCGAAACATATTCATTTGCACGTAGTTTATACATGGTGAAATTGTCTATTCTCAATCATCTGACAGAATAAAAAAACTCCCTCACCTACTTTGGTCTCTGGCTCTAGTGCTCCCTCTCTAAAACTCTGTGAAGCATGCCAAATCCATGTCCCTTTGCATTGAAGGCTGGCACTGATGGAGTGTACAGCTGCCAAGCTCTTCACCCAGGGCCTAAAAAGCTCCTCTTTCAACCTGTACCTTTTTAGCTCAGGTTTCATGTCTGCCCAAAGATCACTCCTCATTTTGCTCAAGTCATGTTAGGTCCCTATGGCTTCATTCAAAGCAGAGATAACCAGCATTTGGATTCAAATAGATGCCGCTCTGCTGCAAGTCAAACATGATTTTCCATCAATACTCTCAGTGGCAAATCACACATAAAAAGCTGACATCCTGGTTTACCCACAACTTTTTGTTTTTCATTTGTTTTCTCTATTGAAATTGTCCATTAAATCCCTGTAAAGTCTCCACTTTTGGTATTTCGTACCATCACAGAATAAGAAAGGGCTCATGAACAACATTAGAAAAGACATTTATGGTTGTTCCATGGTGTGTCAAGGATAAAACTAATCTTTATGTTATCAACTTTCATGTCTTAACTTTATTTTCCTGTAACACATCATGCTACATTAGCATATCTGCCCTTCACAGCGGGCGGCAGCGTATTCTATCAGTGCAGAATTATGTGCCATCATGTCCCTGTGATATCAACAACATACCGAGGATAAATCAAAGAAGGCGAAGCATTTCACGGCAGCTTGTGTAGTTCAGTTCAGCCTCCGTCACAAAGCTGTACTGTTTGCTTTAGTTTGAATGAAAAGGATTTTCATCACCTCTTTAGGTTTAGCCTTGTTTTCACTAATTTTGACCAGACTAGTAGTGTAGCTCTGTGGATGTCGCCACAGATATATATTAAACTGAAATTTGAACGGACATTCATGGTCCCCTGAGGAATGAACCTCTTAATGACGACACCAATGATCACAATGGCAGTGCAATTAATGAGAATGTATACTGAGGATGTATTTGGGTAGGAATAGGTCTTTTTTGGCTTCCAATGTAGCCACAGTAAAAACTGGAGACTCAGAATGTTGAAAAAGAGCTTTTCTAAAATGTAACAGGGTTCTGTGTTCTCTGAGGGGCCATGGACCTCCATCTACCAGCCTCTAATGGCACACATTCTGATAGTTTTCAAATAAAGATTTCCTCGGCCCACTTTCTCTCCTCTGTGATGAAAGACAACCGCAATTGCAGGGATGCAGGATGGGTTTTTGGACGGTCTCGAAAGCACATCTGAAGAGGGCTGCCTTGCCGTGCTTGCAGTGTTTAAGAGCCATTACTTTCCAATTCAGCACATGTGCCAAGGTCGTCAGGCTGGATAATGAGGTTTCGGCATCCAGTGACTCCTTTCAACACTGCTCGATTAGTTATGTAAAACAGGCAGACCCAGGTTATTGACTTTACTGAAGGGCTTGTGTTAGCTTTTGGAAATTGAAATTTTTTTTTGTGCGTCTCAAGTGAAAAAAAAAATATTTGGGGAGAGATGTCCTCCCCTTGTTTTTCTCTTGAGCTCAGTCGAGGTTAGCGACACTAAAAACATGGTGCAATCCCACCAAATTTCAGCCCCCACTGTGAACTGACTCGCCTTCTACGCTCTGCTTCAATCTTGTTGAACTTTGCCACAGCGGTTGAGGCTGTGGGGCTGACCTCTCAGGCAAGAAATGTAGTTTTTGTTTCTGTTCTTGTTTCATAAACTCTGTAGCAAAATTAGACAAGTGGCACATGAGAAGGGATTCTGTTTGGCTGTCGTGAGTTTTCGCCATGGTTGAGGTCGTGTTAATGTACAGACAATGGTCTCAAAAACATGGATTCACCCTTCCAGGGTAGAAATCTAAGAGACCAATGCTTTCAACTTGCAAGGTGGAGCTTTGATTGTCCTTGTTCATCTTCAGTATCAGTTTGAAAATGTATGGCTAAATTACTCCAGTATTACAACTTGCCTTTGTGTAGCATAGAGTAGTTTTGCAGTGTTTGAGCAGAGTCGTATGTGAGCTGCAGGAGAGGTGAGAAGAGAGAGCAGACTGTATATAAAAGATGAATATAGCCTCTGAAAATTGAAGCAGATGTCAGTGTCTTAAACCTGCATTCTGTCCAACAGCCAGCAGGGGGCGACTCCTCTGGTTGTAAAAAGAAGTCCGATTGTATCAAAGTCTATGGGAAATCGTCCCTACCTCCACATTGAGCCTTTACCTAGGTAAACAGTTTCCTAATTATTTTTTCGTCTTAGTCACCTGTTCTAAGACTTTTTAAATACAACATGATGTTCATTTAATACAGTCCATGGTGGGGAGAGAGGAGGGGACGACATAAGATCCATGCATTCTTAAGAAAGCATCAGCGTAGAGGTACATCTGTGCCATTTAAGGTAGGAAGGGATTATTTTGATGGAAAAAACCCTCTAAATATGTAAGTTTGATAAGCAGAGGTCAGTTTGTAGATTAAATGAATGACCAGAGAAGGATAGAAAAGAAAACCCCATTAGATTTTTAAGTGATTTGAAAACCTGTAGATATTTAATACACTTTAAAATTTGGAATACAATGTAACTGGGGAGCTCATCTTAATGTTTCGCTTTCCATTTAGCCGTAACTGTTCAGTTGGGGCTGAGATTTAATGTGAGAGTTGTTTACAGTGAAATGAACAATGCTTGGTTAATGGAAGGGGTTTCTGGACTGGGGCTGGACGAAGAATGAATAAATAAATCTGCATTTAAAGTGTTGCAAACTACTTTGGAAACTGCTTTGTTAAAGATAACCAAACAAAATCATGAGTACGACAAATTATAATATATTTAGTTGTTTCATCTGGTTTTAAATATCGGTCCACATAAAACTACAGTCAGTCCAAAGGACAGTAGGAGCTCCATGAGGCTGTGCTAAGGCACTTTGATGTAAATACAAACGTTAGCAAGCTGATATGCTCAATTTGACATTTAATCATGTAACGCATTTCCGTCTGAGAATAAAAACAATCAGGTTTCAATATATCTATCTACACATTTCAATTTTGCTGCAACAACAAAATTCATTTCTAAAAGATGATTGCGGATCAGAGCTCATTCAAACTCTGCTCTCACGAAAGCATCAAAGTAATTTATCGGGTGAAAAAAAAAGGAAAACAGCAAAGCATAGCGTCGCGTTTGACTACTCTGTTAGCTGGATTCCTATTTGTGTGTGGAGTATTTCTGACGGAGCCTGTGACAGGACTTTAAGTTGATCTGAGTAATGCCGAGCTGTGCGTCTGGAATGTTAATACTTCACTCGGGCATGTAAGGTTTAAACTGTCTGTGCAGTAGCTCACCTACAAATACACATTGTGTAATGCATGACAACAGGTTTGCAGGGGAAGCAAGAGTTCATGATGCGTTCCAAGGTCACTTGAATTCAAAACTGCATCGTAAAATTCACAGGCTACAAGTTAAAAGAAGATTCCCTGCACTTTAGCAGCTATTATGAACACAGTTTGCCTGTAGTGTGTTCTGTATTACTTGTGTCATCAAACATATGACTGCTGATTCATAATCTCTTTGGAGAGCAGAGGCCTGCCCGAGGCATCCACAAACTGAGCGCTGAGATTAAAGATTGGAAGAGCACAGTGCTAGATCTACCTATTTGGCTGGTATTTCTGCCTGAGTGGCTCCGCCGTTGGAAGCTATGAAGGAGTGTATGAGTAAGGCAGACGTTATCCTAAGCAAGAATTAGGATAAACTCTGGAGGATGAGACGCTGTGGAGAGTGGAAGGTCCTGTTATCGTTGCACAAGATGACGCAGAGTTGAGTTTAAGTTCAGCTGAATATGGAGAGGGTTCACACAGTCATCAAAAGGCTTGATGTAGGCAAACTGCGGTTGAGTAAACTTCCAGGGGATGCAATTACACTTGCTGAGGAAACCGGTGGAGCAGTTCACAAACAGTGAGTAAGTGGAATCCAGCTCTATTTCAGAAAAAAGAAAACCATCCATGGAAGATAAGAGAAAAGCCTTTTGCCCAGAATATATGGAAAGTATGCAAAAAAGATTTAATAGCAACTTTCAGGGTGTCGGCTTGGGAATTAATTAAAATTCAGACTGTTATGTACAGAATAAGTGAAAAAAGCTCCATGATATAAACTCATGCATGTCAACAGAAGCAGGTGTGTTAGAGCTCAGGATGCTCAGTTAAGTACGAGGTAGCACAATTCTATTTAAAGTTTGTAGCAAAATGAAAATAATACTTAAAATGCAATGGAGTAAGTTAAAGGAAATATGATATACAGATGGATCTATTATGCCTCCAGGGCCGTGAGCTGCTGCTTGAAATCATACTGTATTGACATTCCGGATATGGTGTGATTGATTTAGGGTGAAAAACTCTTCTTTGCTCTAATAATCAAAGTAGACCAGCATGTTTATCCTCTTCTGGTCTTGTAATTGCTTGGCGTGCATGCAGACGGTTATGGCATGAAACTGTAACATTGCCTGTAATGCCTCGATTAATCTCTTATCCATTGTGATTGTTGCTGGTGCTAGATAACACTGATGCATGCTCTCTGTTCTCAGTCACAGAGATGATGTTTGTTAATTCCCATTTGTTGTGTCTTGAAAGGCCAATTGTTTGAGCAGCGTCTGTGCAAAGAGCTAACAAATCAACAGCGTGGTGGCTGATGAGAGTGCAGTGCAAGAGCCAGCGGCAGGCGAACGCCGTACATGTCAGGGGTGCCTGGTACTGTAGGGCAGCACAGCGCCTGGAGGCTAGCTTAAGCAAACAGCTCAAAGTCACCGCCACATCCACATGGTGTGATCTTCTCACTTCAACATATAGCTATTCTGCTGTTCCTTTTTTATTATGGCAAGAAACTGAAGTCAGCTGCTCTTCCTTCTGCTGCCGCACTGATCACCTGAAGCCTTGGCTACCATTTGCTGCCAATGTAGTCGCTACTGTTCTCACATACAGTTGCCACTCCCCACTCCCTGCTGTGCAGAGGCTGGTTTCATCATGGTCATGTAGCGTATCATCATCATCATCACCAATCTTCAAAAACACAAAAACTCTGTTTTCATGGTTTCATGGCTGAGGCCTAGTTTTATGTCCATTTGTTGTACACTAACCTGTAAACACAAAGTTAATGTTAGCCTTCAAAATAACCTAGTTGTTTACCTGTTAGTGCTTACTGCTTTTCAGATAGTAATAATAATAGCTACAGCAAGTAGAATTTGACAGTGTTGCAGGGAATTAATATTTAAAAAGCAGCACTGCATTCTCACTGCAGGATACACTGAATGCAGTTTTGCTGATGGTATGATATGAAGAAGACCAGTTATCAGATATAGTTGAGAAGTGTATGTCAAAGCTTCTCAGGAGCATGTTATCGCACCACGCTGCAACTAGGTCAAGAGAATTTAAATTAATTCAGCTGTAAATTTTTGAGGAGATCCCTTTGGATCCAAATCACTGTACATGAGAGCAAAAATAGAACAATAGCCACGGACATAGGCGACTTACCTATCTATTATCCAGAAAAACAAGGATTTTGGCCAGTGGTATGGCTGACCTGTGAGAGCAGAGGGAGGAGCAATGCAGCTTGTCAGCACTGAACTGGTGATGGCCATTAAAAACTCAGACACCTCTGCCTGTCAAGTTCCTCTCCATCCTTTTCCTGGATGTGGTGGTGTTGATGATGGAGTATGCAGCTTTCCAAATGAGCAGAGTAATGGACAGCTGGGACAGATACTCCCTCTATGCAAGGATGTCACATCATTAACCAGTCAGGCCTTTATCTTAATTGGAGTTCTCCAATGCTGGTCCCAGCAAGATGAGTCATACTCTTTTTGTTTTGAGTATGTGCAGCTTCCATACCATTCCAAATGGTCCTGCAGTCAATGACAAGATTACAAAAGTTATTTTTTTTAGTTTGCAGCTAATGTTCACTAGCAGTGCATGTCAATTATTTGATGAAGAAATGGCTTCAGTATTTGGTAAAACATTGAAGTGTTAAAAAGGGGGTGCATATAGACAAGAATATTGGTTTTATTGACTGGGCGTGTTGCTTTTGTCCCTGGACTCATCTGCTTGTGTGATAACCTTTTAGTTATCTTCACAGACTACCAGTGTTCTGTTGTCTCACAGACAGAATAGCATTCACACCCAGTCTCTGCAGAGGCATGCCCTGTTGGTAAATAGCGTATGAGGCAGTACCTTCAGGTTTAATGTACTGGTAAGCCACATGTATTATCTTGTATCGTTATGTCTTTACATCTATAATTCAGACTTACAAAGATGAGATTGTGGGGTAAAAAAATGTTCATATGGAATATATAGTGCTTCCTCTTAAATGAACTCACACCATGTTGCCAAATGTGCAGGGTCACTTGAGCAGGTAAATGAAAGTCTCATTTAGAGGTTTTGATAGACCACATTTGTCGTTAACCTTCAAGTGCAATGGCTCTGTGTTTCTTGTAATGGTATCTGCTCGTAGCACTGGGAGCAACAAAATTACCTATTGGTGTTAGACACAATCTAACGAGAGACCATTATCATTCACGCGAAACCGCTGCCTCTGTGTGTCACTGATGTGAAAAAGTGCCTGGTAGATGTCATCTGTCTTCACCACATGGATACACAAGCAATTGAAATGGTCCATTGTTTGTAACCTTGCCTATAAACTATAGCTACAGTACATACAGTATGTCCTGGAGCATTACTAAAAACCGTCAGGTAGTGTTAAAAAATGAATACAGCTGATACAGTATGATACAGTCAGTGAGCTAATAAACATCAACTGAATTTTGCAGATTTTACATCTGTTAACTTCCATTAAATTTTATTTACATAGCACCAATTTGCAAAACAAGTAATCTCACTTCACATAGTTAGGTCAAGAACTGTTATTTTATATGGAGAAAGGCAGCAAATCCAGTGATTCCCTTTCTAGTAGCACTTGACAGGTAGGATGAAAAAACCCCACTGTAATAGCAACAAACCTCTGGCAGAATGTGGTCCAGGGAGGGCGGCCATCTCCCTTAACTGGTTGGGGTGATCTAATGAGTCTTTCTGGCACCAGGCCATTCACGTGAAATTCGTCATCGTATACATAGGAAGAAATTGCAGACAACTGAAACTGTCAGCAGACAAAACCTTTTCATATGACATGCATAACTTTGACACAAATAAACTGATCTATGAGTGCCAAATGCTTAAAAACAATACTTTGGCAGTTTGAGTTGCACATCACGGGTGAAGACAGACTTGTGTGGCGCATAATACACCTCCTACACTCATTGCAACAACATCAAAACTACCTGTCTAATATTGTAAAGGTCACCCTCTTGTTGTCAAAACAGCTCTGACTCCTCAGGGCAAGGAGGCAGGACCTCTGATGGCGTCCAGTGGTATGTGGAACCTCGGTAAAGAGAACTTATCCACTGGGTCCTGTAGGCTGTAGGACGAGGACTCCATAGTTACCCACGCCGATGGAGTTGGCCATGGGTAGGGGGGTCACAGCCGTCTGTCTGTCTGTCTGTCTGTCTGTCTGTCTGTATGTATGTATGTATATGGTTGGGTGACTATGTCTGCACCAAAACTCGAGAACAAAAAGAGACAGGATAATCAAACTGGGCACAGATGTTGATCTTGACCTACCCTGGTCACCCATTAGTTTTGGGGTCCAAAGGCCAAAGGTCAAGGTCCATCCCTGTTTTTGTAATGTGGTAGGGGGCATTGTTCTGCAAGCACAGTGTGAACTACAGAGGAGCCAGGGGGTCTCAGCCCCCCTTAATGAGACATGAGCTCCCCTGGAGACATGATTTGTGAAATTTTGGGGGGGTCACTTGAATATTGGCAAAATGCTGTTTTCCCCATGTATTTCCTTTATTTCATTATTATTATTATTATCTTTGTATTATCATAATCATAGATAATGTGTAGAATTAGTCTATTTTTAATGTATGATTTGCGCATCACTATTTCACTTTAATAAAGATGCCGGCCTGCATGCAGTTCCTGTCCTCACCATTGCAGCGTGGGGGCGCTATGCCTTAAATGTCACTTTAAGTCAGACACCGGAAACGAAAAAAAAAGACCGCGCTGGACCATTTGCGCTTGAGCCGCTGAATTTCACTGCTAACTGTTGTACGTGATTTGGAGTCAAAATGTGGAAGAGGAAACAGGGAAACCTGCTCGCAAATTTCGGTTTTACGAAGAAGTCGAAGACGAATGAGTCTGAGGAGCAGCAAGAGGCGAGTTCTTCGGCAGAAGCGAGGTTGTGGACAACTGACACTGCTGCACCTGAAGGGACTGCTGCCGGTGAACGCCCGCCAACAGCCGGACCCGGGGTCACCGTGGACGAGCTGACAGAGGCTGGAGATGGAGTAAATAAGGACAGCTCGGAGGCCGGCGATGATGGTAATAGACTGCGCAAAAACAGCCTCTCATCGCTCCTTTTTGTGGATCTGGATGGACCCTCATTAGAGAGATTCGACCCAACACCCTTCATCACTTCCTGGATTAAATCAGGTCATCGCCTGTCCACATCATAGGCTTCTGAACCAACAGCAAAGGTAGCTGATCCCAGGCCTGTGTGGTCGCTTCTGTTGAGGTAAGCGCTAGCTGTAGGCCTGCAAACTGTATTATTAATTGTTAGCACTGTGTTGTGGGTCTTTGCATTAACTGCTGCAGATTTTTATCATGATTGCGGAGATTATTACATTGGCGGACGTTACACAGCCTTTAAAAAAATTATGGTGGTCATGTGTGTTTTGTCATTGATTGGTTTGCTGATTCGTGTTATAGTATTTCAGAGGTTATTTTGCGCATGTTGATGCGGACTTGATCCCTTGTAGACAGGCTGACATGTTTTGGTTTTGATTTAGATTTGATTAAGATTTGATGCGTGTGTGGACTTGGATGTGATATGTGCTTACATGTGCTGACATAAGGCAAGCAGACGTACATTCATTACAGGCTTGTAATAATGGATGTGTTTTGTGTAAGTCCTCTTTCTGACTGAGGCATGTGCGGATGCCCCCCCCCCCAAAAGAAAAAAAATAGTTGGCACACTGTCTGCAAGGTTGCTGCCACTGGGGATGCCATTGCAATGGGGGTAGTACATGTCAAAGAACCGTCCACGTGAACAATCTAAGGTGTCTCAGCAGTACATTGCATTGTAACAAGATAATCAGTGTCATTGTGTTCATCTGTCAGTAGTTTTAATGTTGTGGCTGAAGGGTGTAAATGCAAGTCAAGTTATCTTGCTGATGTTTAGATCATCCATCATCACTGTAATATAGGCAGTTGGAGTTAGAGATACTATGTTTTCCTCACTTGTGTATGTGATAAGGGTTTTCAGTTCTAATCATGACCATGTAAATCCAGATAATCTATAAAACAATGTTACTGAACTTGATTCTTACCATCTTCGTGCACTGAACAGCTTAATTGTGTTTGTCAGTTTTTACAAAAGGTGTGCATCAAGGTTTTGCACAAGTTAAAAACACAAAATACATCAAAACCCCCAAATTGTATGTTTGGCCTCATGCAATATGTATTTTATGGGAGGTGGAGATGGAAATTCAAACAAATATTCGGTTCAGCTGATTTATCTTTGCTGTGGGAGAGGAAATTGCGTCTGAGAATTATTATTTGGAAAGCGAGCATAAAGTCTTTTTTTGGACACGCACACACACACACACACACACACACACACACACACACACACACACACAGTGGGGAAAAAGACCAGCAAGGTCCAGAAACTGAAAAGAAGAGAGGAGCAATGGGAGAAACGTTTCTGTGCTCAGTTTCCAGTAATAGTTCAGATGATGAAAACCTCTTAGTGACAATAACAAGGAGTACTGCAGCAAATTAAAGGATCCATATAAAGGCACTTTATGGGAGCTTTCCTGTCCCTTCAAAAGAGTAGCAATGAAACAGAATTAGCAGTTATTATTCAAACAAATAGATGTCTAAACTAGTTTCTGAACAACAGTTATTACAGTCCACCTGCAGGTCAGTGGAAACAATGCCAGGCAAGTTGCATATGTTCCAATTGGGGCCATTTTCAGTCAATGAAAGATACAGTCAGGATAGTATATTGCACATTTGTAGTAAAATGAATTGCCCTATATCAGTCATTATAACATGCTATGCAGGAAAAAAAGACGTCCAGATATCAAAAGAGTTTTCTCAGTTTTCAGACACATAAGAATCCACAGTCTGACTGACGTGATGGAGCACCTGGAGGTATCAATGTGTGCTGCATTCTTTGCTTCCCCGGCCAAGAAGCAGTCAATTGTTTTCAACGATCAATGAAATTCAACAGATGCCTCATTAGTTTGCCAACAAGGTTCCATCGAGTTTGCCGGACAAAATTAGATTAGCGTTCCTGAGCCTCTAACACTTGGCAGCCTTAATCACAGTGATGAAGTCAATTCAAGAAAGTTTTGTCAGGCAGTGTTGCTAGTGACAGTCCTGGAAGCTCTTCTCGGTAGCTGTTTATGATTTTAGAGCAGGTCCCGATTAGCCCAACAAAAGGGACTGCATTTTGACTGTCATCGGTCTGTTCCTGTCCTGTCATACCTGTGCAATCAGTAGGCTTTTGGAAGAGTATTTGGGAGTTTCTATCACATGACTGACAGTTCAATTTTGGTGGAAACTCAGACAGTCATGAGGATAAGATACAGTGGGTGTTAACAGTTTCTGTCTGTCAGTTTCTCATTCATCCCGGTTGTTCCAGCCTGTCTTGCTATTGTTGACTGGCTTTGTCAGATTGATGAGCGTTTCAAATGAAGGGTCCTTTAAAAATGTTTAAGTGGCAACAGAGCAGTCCTGACATTGTTGTTACCTCCAGAAGCCAACAATCAAAGGTATTTGGCCTTTTATGGTGACAGCTGACAAAGGTTCTCTGTCATACAGTGGCTAAACTGGAGATGCTGTTGTGGAAGTTTATTTTTCAGCACCATAAGCATTTAAAAGATCTCTTCATGGTAATTAACACTCTTTTAGACAATTCAGATTTCTAAAGTATAATATAGCACATAGGTCGGCTATACTATGGTGCTCAATCCATCTCAAGAGCCATTCCAATGTCAGCGATGCCAGCCACGGGTGTAAATCAGCAGGTTCCATGCAGTGCTGCTGCAAACAGCCATGAAACACAGCACCGTGCCATAGTTCCATAATTCATCTGACTTGACTCATAATTCTGAAAGTGAAGGGATTTAAATGTAATTCTGCAGTGATTCACTGCGTTGTAATAGTCGCTCTTCATCTTCTCAACACATGAGGTTGTCATGCTTGAAGGAATTAATGAATGCTTGATTGAGTTCCTACATATCCGAGCACTTGTTGGCTGCTTCTACTTTACTCTGCAGTCCAACTCATTCCAACCATCTCAGCTGAGGTTAGTGATTATGGAGGCCAGGTCATCTGACGCTGCACTCACACAGTCCTTTAGAGTCTGGAGGTATGTTCTGGCTCGGTTTCCTATTGAAAAACAAATGTTGATTTCCACTAAACTCAAACTAAATTGGATGGCGTGCCGCTGCAGAATGTTGTGGTGCCCATGCTGGTTAAGCATTGCCTTGAATTCTGAATCGCTCGCCAATGGTGTCACCATCAAAGCCTCCCCACACCACCACACTCCCTCCTCCCCCGTGTTCCCTGTTGGGAGCTCCTCATGCAGATACCATCTGTTCACCTTCTCTGCATCTCACAAAGACACTGTGGCTGGAACCAAAAATCGCAGATTTCAAGTGATCAGATCAAAGCTCAGATTTCCACTGATCTAATGTCCATTCCTCGTGTTTGTTGGCCCAAGTAGTTTTCTTCTTCTTATCGGTCTCCTTGCAACACTTCCACCATGGAGGTTTTATTCACGCAGTCTCCTTCCAACAGTTGATGCTGCTACTTTATGCGTCTGGCAGCTCTGACAAACTTTTCCTCCAGCAGACAGAACTCTCGGACTTGTTTTCCTGCAGCGGTCCTCTTGAAAGCCAGTTTCATCGCAGTGTTTAATTGTTTTTGAAGCTGAACTTGAAACTTTCAAAGCTCTTGAAATTGTCTAGACTGACTGACCTCCATGCCTTAAAGCAATGCCATACTATTGCTTCTTTTTACATAGTTGAGCATGTCTTGCTATATTATAAGTACTACTGTGAAGAGGACTGTTTGCTGTATACCAACACTACCCACCTACAACACAGCTGATGCTCTGAAACGCATTAAGAAGGCAAAGAATGCCACCCCTGAACTTTTAATACAGCTCACCTGTTAATTGAACATTCTAGATGATGACCTCATGAAGCTGATTAGTTTCCAAAGCTGTCATGGAGGCGAACAGTGAATACTTTGAAGAATCTAAAATAAGAAACGAATTTTGTTCCTTATATCTAATTTCATTCTTTTGATGTCTTCAGTTTTGTTCTACAATGTGCAAATACTGAAACTAAGGAAAATCCTCTGAATGAGAAGGTGTTTTCAACCATTTGCTGTGTGACTCAGTTAGGGGAGTCTTATGCATATTCAAGCCTTGAAAGTGCACCTATCAGTAACGTAACATTTCTTTGGACTTGTTTGTCACCCCAGATCACTTCTCCCACTTCACCGCTGTCCACCAGCAAGCTCTATTAATTATTCATTTTGCTAAAAGCTCACAAATTTCATCATTGATATTGGCACTCTCAGTAAATGTACTTTTAAGTAAAGACAATGAAGCTGGGAGAGCTAGGAAAATAAAACATGAGGAAAACACTACAAAAAAAATACATTAAAAAACAGCAGGACAGTGGGGTAAAAGGACTAGCATTCTAATGAGCACTTGTTTTGCTATGTGCGTTGTATTCAGTTTGTGCTGAGTAGAAAAACAGTTCCACGCGGCAGAAAAATGAAACACTGATCAGCATATAAACACTGCAGTTATTACAGGAACTAATAGCAGAGTTAAGTAAAAATAATGGGAGCACAAACTGGCCGGAAAGAATAATAATAAACTCCTCTTTTCTAGATGCGTAGCTGTTCACACGTCCCCGCAATATGTGATTTTCCAAGTCCTTCATGATCCTGTCTACAGAGGATTGAATGTCAGAGATGTGTCACTGGTTTGAATATATTCATTTGCATCCTTGGGTATAATGTCTTCTGCATCCCTGATTGGACAGAAGCAAAAGCCCTCCTAAAGGTCAGCATGTGATGACTTGGCTTCCTCATGTCAGGGCTGCTAACACACAGCTCGGAGAAAAAAAAGTAAAAATGATTCGTGGAACGTTAAAGTCACACAATAATGCTTTGAGTGAACTATTGTTTCTTCGGGGTGTGAACACCACAGCTAATCTTTCATTAAATGCTATTTAGGTGGATATTAATAAATGCTAACGAGGGCCAATCAGCTCACAAGCTGTTACTGATTGCTTTACAGATAATGTTGGCTGCTTTCACTCACGCACTGCCCAGCCCTCCCCACCGCCTGTGCTCCTCTACTTACAAACACAAAAGTTTCAGGCTTGCAGAACAGGTCCCTGATGTCTTTATCTTACCACTAATTCACTGTGCCCTTCACATTCCACATCTTTTCTTCCTGCGGGCTGTTTGTTGTCCTCCTCATGTAAGTCGCTCTTCATCCTCTCTTCTCCAGAAGCCTCCTCTGAACTCTCAACCCTCCCTCCCCGATCTGTCCACAGTGCTGCTGCTTTTCTCATCCCAAGGCCTCATTTATGAGCCAAGGTGGAAGTCCTTATGAAGCTTTAAACTAATCCTTTGAATATACTTGCGATAAACAATTGTGGGTTCTATTAGGGACTGTGCTCTTTGTTGCTAACTTGTACTTCACAATGTACTATTTGCTGAAGAATTTAAAAAAAAAAATAGTAGTTCAAGAAGGCAGAGAGAGGCTGTGGTAATTCGGATTTTACAAGCAGCTGAATACATCACTTTGACATTCAATCACCCTGACTGTTCAGTTTCAAAACCAAAAAAATTCAGCTGCTCAAAGGTTTGGACAGTTCTTGTTTCTCAGGTCAGATGGCAAATAGAGCATAACTTGATAGGAAAGAGGTGTAATTAGCTTCTTTTCAACGTAACATCCTTGAATTCTTTATCTGAATTTGTGGATCCTAAAGGACAAAATGAAAAAAAAAACACACATGACCTTTAAAATTAAAATTTTACAACTTAAAGTAAATGAATGAAGTGGGAATTCAGATCACATAAGTTCAGGTCTACAGTGGTAATTTTGTTGTGCTTTAAATTTAGAGATGTGTAAATGTAAATATCAGTCATGATTTAATTTGCATCACGAGGTATTGGTTTATTATTTTATTCCACAGGGGGCTGGACTTTGTTTGGAACAATGTTTAAGTATACGTGGCACATGTCAAAGTAACATCCACAGAACATCCCAGCAGAACATTGAACTGTAATGAGAGGATCAGGATCAAGCAAGTCCTCTGTCAGTGGTTTTAATGTTGCGGCTCCTTGATGTATAATAACATTTAACATACACTGTAAAAATGATAGCTAGGCATTTGTTGTTCTCATTAGTGTTTTTAAGCTAGCGTCACTCATAAAATAAGCATTGCCGCTTGCAGCCAACAAGGAGTCAGCACAGCAAACTTCTCACAATCGTTGCCTCCACTAGAGTTTTGATAAGACAGTAACAAGAATGTATTTGTTGAAATTACTTGAGTTGCATTTCCCAGGATGGAAAAGAAGAGCATAACGTCCATGCGAGCATGCTCATTAAGGTTCAGGCTGGGGGCTGGTCTGCCGTTTAGCTCACTGAGTTAAGGCAATACCACATGGTTCAGTCCCTTACCAGCAGTCATCAGTTTGAGTCTGGCTCAAGACCATTCATTGCATGTCACTCTCCTTTCTACTCCCCAAAACAACAGGCAGGAGGTGGACTGGGCAAAGGAAAGTTTTACTCGGAACAACATTTCGACCCAACATTTAGTTGGGTGCACAAGAAAATCCTAGTTGGCAGAACTTTTTTCCAAACTTATTAAACTTAGTAAAGTCAACTTTGGTTGTCAACAGTTGAGAAAACCTAAATAATCTCTTGCATCATGTTGCCTTGATATTTTAAATTTTGATGGCTTTGTTTTTTTTGTTTTTTTTTTTACAGTGCATATATCCTCAATTTTGTCTGTGTCTCAATTAATTTGAAAGGGAAAGGAGAATTTATATATATATGAAGACTGCTAATAATGATGTGTGTCCATCTCAGATGAACAGCAGAAGCCAAACATGTACATTCCTAATGAGCCACAGCATCTATGATATGCAGGAAGACTCTATTTAAACTGAAAAGAAACAAGCGTAGTGTTTTTATAGTGCATGATCACAGGGCATGAGGGCATCTTTAACATTTGCTTTAACATCTTCTGCAGACCAACTCAGTTTCACACATATTCACACATTCAGAGCTGCCCCCTGTACAAACCACAGTCTGATCTGTGGGCAAGTGAGTGATACCACTGGAGCAGTTATGGGTTAAGGGCCATGCCTAAGCAGTGGTCATGAGGCAGGGATAAATTCTCATCTTTAACTTCATGCTTTTCCAACCTGTAAGCCAGTGGTGCGTTTAACATCTAAACACCTGCGCTTTCCTACACACAGGTGTGCTAATGTATTCCACAGATCCTGAGTTTATACAGAGAAACATCTTAGAGGGGAGAGGCAGCTCCAGCAAAGATGTCGACACGCAAGTGGTATAGTGGCTAAACAATTACTAGAGCAGAGTTTAGTCCAGTCTGGTAACAAATAATGAGTTTATGAGCACCAAAATTGTATTGACCCACCTAATCTAGAGAAACCCAACCTCAGATGTAGCACTTCACCCACCTTGACACACGTAGGTCTGTTTGGAGCTGGACAATGACGTTACTAAGTAAAAAACATGGTGTTATAAAGCCTGTGAAATGAGCCTGTCCAAAAAGTCCAAATGGATATTTTAAGTTAAAGTGTGCCTCAAGATTTTGTCTACTTATCTTATCTACCTGTCAATCAGTCCACCACTTTTGTTAAAAGTGAAATAACGCAACACCCCATTTGGATGTATTCATACCATTCAGTAGGGGTTGTCAGTGCGCATCATTCCCATGCATATGGGCAGTCAGGGAGCTCTTCCATTTTCTAGTTGGCTCGGTAGGCTGTTATCTTCTCATTTGATGACAGTGTTGCTGTGATCCAGCGTTTCAGCAGAGGAACCAAAGTCTGCATACGGAGACATTTGGACAGGATAGAGGAGGTGTAAGTCAACGGACTGTCACATATGTTCAGAAAACGATCTTGACTCGAGCTAAAAAGCACCATGTTGCTACATTTTTACCACCTGGTACAAAGGTCCACTTTGACCTACTGAGCCTACTAGAAGGTGGAGGATGTTCCTTCTGGACCATATAAATGCAAATATATGTGAACTCAAAAACTGTTGCATGGACAACCCCTTTTTTATTTATGGTCCTCCCTGATTTCGGTGATCCCCTGAGATTTTTTTCTAAACCACCATGAGGTTCACATCTGTGCATCTGAGGCTTATCACTCCATGACAGTTGGCTTGTTGTGATCTTTGTTTCTGACATTCATGTCTAAAACTTTTAAGTATTATGACTAAATACTTGGGCTGCATGGTGGCTCGGTTGTTAGCACCATTGCCTCAAAGATCCCTGGTTTGCGTCCCGGTTAGGATGCCTTGGATTTTTTGCACGTTCTCCCTGTGCATGCGTGGGTTTTCACCGGGTACTCCGACTTCCTCCAACAGTCCAAAAACATGCTGAGGTTAACTGATTATTCTAAATTGTCCATAGGTGTGCATGAGAGTGTGCTTGTTTGTGTCTATATGTAGCCCTGTGATAGACTGGTGACCTGTCCAGGGTGTCCCCTGCCTTTGCCCGAGTCAGCTGGGATAGACTCTAGCACCCCTGTGACCCTACAGAGGAATAAGCGATGTGTAGACAATAGATGGACTAAATACTAAAGTATTAATGGACTAAATACTTTCAAACCATGACGGTATTCTCGTGAGGGTTGAGTGTACATTGTGTTAAGTGCAAATGAGAGAAAATATTACATGCTAATATAAAATAGTAATAATCTAAGATCATTTAAAATCTAAAATCTAGCATTACACCTGCTAATCGTGTCATTACTGTAGCTCTAAACACTGCTATGTCTACGCCTAACTTCACAGAGCTGCTAGGATGGCTGTAAGCATCAGTAAAACTGAACATCTGGATGAGTCAGCTGCTGGATGTTAGAAAACAACAAATCAATGCATGTCCTTCTTAACAATGTTGAATCATCTCCATGAATGTGCAGCTACTTTTCAATTAAATATTAATTATCATGTGTGTTTAAATGTACTGTCCCCGCAGAGTCCTCACAGAACGTCTGGAGAGTGAGCTGGTGAGTGGTATGGAACAGACATGAATATGTTCTCTGGAAAACTGACTGGCAAAGAGAATCAGTAATGAATCCATCTAAAATGACCTTGTAGCCTGCCGCCAGGAACTGATGTTTTAAACATCTAGACCCTAACTGACATCACCCTGCTTTGTTTGAAGCTCTCTCACCTGCTGTTAAAACAACCATCTGTGCTGCTCAGCGCTGTGGGACAGGCCCCTGGCTGGCTGACAAAATGGTTTCGGTGTGTCAAACTAAAATGTGGAATCATCTTCACATTCACTTGAATGATTTTATGCCCAGACTGGTAAATAACTGTAAAGGGGGTGTAAAATTTTGCGACAAAGTCCAGAGTGCCAGATTATTACTGGTTAATATTCAATTAAATTGGATGCATCTGGGCTAAAAGGTTGTTATTTAGGAACAATGAATAGGACACTAGTTTTATAAACATGAGCAGTGTCACTAGTTTAAATTTACCCATGACAATTTTTTATGTGTACCATTCTGATTTATAAGGGTAGGAACAGGATGCACTCGAGGAATAGTTAACTATGCCTTCAGAGTCAATAATTTCTATTGATCCATTAGTAGAATCTAAGTCAGCTCCTTCACAATGACATTTCTGTCAGTTTATGTGCACAACATGCACCCAACTTTAAATATTCCCACCGATGATAAGTATCCTAGTGAACCATGTCAGTGCATGTGCCAGGTCAAGATGTCCAGCCAAATTTGTCTTTAATGGAGAGTGGAGTTCTTTAAGTTGGGTGCACATTCTTGTGTATTACCCAGTTGAGTGTCGGTCTAATGTTCCATTCATTCAGTGGCTCATCAGGACACATAGCAGTCTACATGATGCGCAGAAAGGTTCCTAATTGACCAAACACCTTACAGAGGAACTCATGTTTTGGTCTGACACAAAAGCAGAGCAGTGAAAGAAAGGAATATCTATTTTATAGAGTTATTCGATCTTACACAGACATGCCAGAACACTCACACTCAAAGACAAAAGAGGATGATCCATCGAGCAGCATATACATTTTTCAGACAAGTGTTGGATCATATGAAGACTACACTCACTGTCTTTGCTTTTCCTGAGTAATTATCTTGATTCAGCCAGCAGAAAAGACACAGCATTAGTACAGTGTGAAAATAATCAGCCATGCTGACAAAAGAAGATTTCTGAGCAGCGCCGTAAAAAAGACATCAAACACACTGACAATGAAGGACAATGAGAAATGAGAAAGTAATTTTCCCCGAGACGTGTCTAAGTTCCCATTCTCGATAAATGTATTTATGGCATGAAAAAAAATCCTACCATGTGTCTTCAGACTTTTAAGAATTGAGGCAATGTCCAGTAACAACGGAGGTGTTTTGACAGCTTGTCACATTTCTCCCATTGGGAGTTATCTATTAACATTCTGCTGCATGGCATTTTTCTCACGACCAAAACCAGCAGCTCAGCCCCTCACAAGCTCAGTAGCACTTTTACTTCACAGAGAGGCTTGAAATGCCATCTGTGTGATGAGTAATACAATTTATGACACACTGACCTGTTACGGTTATTATACCTATGTGCAATATCATCATGAGAACTCCATTAACTCCTTTATCCATTAATGTACGTGAAGAAATGTGTAAACATATATATATAGTTATACAAATACGAATATGAATGTTTCAAAAGGGGTTTGAAATTGTACATTAATGAAAAAGTTCTTCAAAGATAAAGGTGTGTGTTACAGATACAGATGTGTTTACAGGGTTACAGTGTGCTTTAATGTCTTCATCTTTTACTCACAAGACTTTCCTAAAGCAGTTACAACTGTTAACAAACATCAACACAAAAAAGGCAATATATTTTTTAAATTTCTGAGTTTTAATCTCCCATCCTGCCTGACATTAAATCAGAGACTGCCCTTGACAGTCCGAGTAACTCTCCAACATAACAGCACCTGTGTGGTCTGAGCTGTACAGTCACAACAACCATCACTTGACCAGCAATCACTCTAATGCGGTCCTATGAGTAATGGACTCTTGATGTGTATTTATATATTTTCTTTTTTTCTTTTTTTCATTTGCAGCATTCAAAATGGTCCTTTTTTCAGTTAATGGCTGCTTCTTTGGCACCTGTGTGTTGACTGGACTTTATTTTCCCCCTCACATGCATTGTATGCCTGTCATTCTCCCGGGTGCCTGATTGACGTTCCCTCAAGACTTCTCCACTACCTGGCTGTGAAGTAAGTGATGTTCATATGCTGTCAGAGTGATTCAGATTCAGGCTCTCTAGTCCACATGCGTAGCCATGGGTAGCCTGAGGTGGGCGTTCTGTTCAACCCTCAACAAGGGCTTATCATAAACGTGGCTGCCTGTTTATTTCTAATATAACGCTGATGCTAAATTGGCCCTCAAACACGTCCGCGACTGTATTTCTTTATTTTTCTAATTATATTTTTCACACACAGTCCTAAACATGGGGACCCCACGCAAGGTCAGGTGCCAGCGCTACCATCAAGAAAATACCTTCGGGCAGAGAACACAGAGCCAACCTCGTTACAACCGACAGTTTAACCCCATGAACCCCTATGCTATGCTCAGGGTAATTTCACTGCCTTTACTTTTAAGCTCCGATATTGACCATTATAAGGGAGAGCCATTTATGCTGTCTATCCACATCTTCAATCATTTTATGTAATAGTAGTTCCAGATTTTGTATATTAGCCTTTATATCAAGAGAAAATAATATTTTGTATAATGAAATGCTGGCAGTAGAGATCTCTTTTTATGCCTGTGTAGGAGAGATTGTGTGTCTGGAATCTGGTAACCATGATAGTGGGTTACTGTATAACTTAGAAATAGGGGGGAAACAGAAACTGCTTAGTGCCAGACCCAAATTAATGTCACAGTTTAATTCACTGTTTCCCATATAGTACTCTACTTGCAGAGGTGGCAAACCAGGCAAATGTTAGTGCCCAGCCTCCAAATAGGAGGCCCCCAATGACCAATTTGCTTTGGATGCCCCAATGTCAAGGGTTGCCACTGCCTTCTAGTGCACAGGTGACCTTGTCTTTTGAACACAAGTCTTGAATGTAGGGATGTTCTGACCAGTTTTTTTTCTGATTTGATCCAAGTTAGTATCTGCTGATACCTGATAACAATTGCACTAGCAAGGACCACACCATCAATCTGAAGCTTGATTGTTTGTTGGATGCTGATGAGCGTTATGTTGGGTTGAGCGGATGCAGGGTGAGGAAAAGCTTAGTCGGGGATCAGCAACAGCTTCCCGGCCAGCAAACCCTCTGGGGAAAGGAGAAGACAGGAAGAGGAGGCAGAAGTAAAGGGAGAGTGGGTGGGGCACAAGAAACAAGAACAAACAAGAACAATCAAGTGGGAAGGGCAGAGTAGTATGTATAGACGTATGACAAGAAGGGGAGTGATTGAGGTGGTGTCCTGCTACTGAACCTCAGCTAAAGATTTTATCTCTATATCCTAGATAATACACACAGTACTGTAGATTAGCTATAGTACCTGGTAGCACCTCACTGTTTAATACTGTAGCAACCAGAGGAGGCACCTATATATATATATATATACCTTGAGTTAGTTCTCCAATCTGAAACAGCTGGGTTGCATGTAAAATAGAATCTGAGAAAAGTACATCATCAGTCCAGAATGGTTTTAGTGCAGGGCAATGCATAATCCATGCATTAGTGTGTCTGTCCCAAAGCAAACCGTGCTGACATAAATCCAGATCATTTTCTTTCATATTAATGGAGTCATATTTGATCTAAACAGAAAAAAAGAAATGCAAAGGTTGTAAAATCTTTTCTCATTCCCATATTTTTTGCGTGTGTTATGGAGGATGCAGAATGTACATGTAATGGAAAGTTTACAGGGGAAACAGAAATAGTTCATCACGTGAACATTTGTCAAGCAGCTGCATTTGTCTACAGTCCATGTACACGTGGACAGCTCCCGGTGAGAGGAAAACAGCCAACCAATGCACACCCGTGGATGTATTTGTGGGCTGCGGATAGCATGACACTGATTACTGCAGTATCAGGCTCCGAGGAGATTGATGGACACACAATATAATGAAAAGGGAGACATGGAATAAGTGTCCCGCAATACACAGAGGCTAATGTAACAGAATACCAGTGGGAGAGAGAACCATTATGGGAACATTTTCAGGTCTGTGAAAGGAAGAAAATACAGCAGAGCTCTAAAGTTGCACTTGCATTAGCTGATTGGCGTGAGCTGCTTTATTCATGCCGCACCAGCTGTTTGGCAACCAGCTAACTAACCCTGTCCAATCATGGCCATGCAGCCATAATAACTCCCCTCACTTTGCTCTGCTTCTACATGCATGCTAATAGTGTTTACTGCCGCAGGTCCATCCACCACCTCAGGTGAGAGTTTGGTATTTTTGATTTGACCATAATCTAATGAGTTTATCAGTGTTTTCAGTTATCTCTGAGTTGGTATCAGTGTGTGTTTGGCGGTTCAGTTATTTGCTGGCTCTGTTTTTGTTACATCTAACCGTATCCACATACTGTAAGTCATTAATCCACTGATAGGTGTCTCTGACTGAACTGAAATAATCACTGATATCGCAGTGTGACATGAGCCACCCCATTGTAAACAGCTCTGAGTCATAGCAACATGGCTAGATCATGCTGTACCATACAGTATGTGTTAAACTATGAATGCAGTTATGTAGGGCATGTGGCCAAAATAATAGTCCAACACATCATTATCTGAACCGTGACAATGAGTCATCCTACCTTTATTTAACCACTGAAGCTTAACAAGCAAGACGCCAGCTGCAGCCTGCAGAAGAAGGCCTCAGACTAATGCAGAGGCAGAGACTGGAGGATCATATTGATATCTTTATTACCCGTCTTTCACCTGGTAATTTACTGTAGCTGAATAATCACAGAGGGGCTCCATGTCTTAACAGGTTGACTTACTGGATTTCTGTCCTTCAAAGATGAGTCTGCGATTGTATTTCAGAAAAATCTACAGGAGACAGGCGGAGCATACAATTCGGGAATTAGGCAGGCACAGCGGGAGAAGGATGAGGATGAAGTTCGTTATTTTACATGCAAATGGAAAATTTTGGTTCACATCGTGTCCTTACAGGAAATATTCCACCCAAAAAGTGATTATTATTAAATTCCCGTTGCACTGTAGACTATGCTTTCCAGTTACAAAGGATTCCAGCAAGAAATGGTGTCCACAGAAACTTCACAAACCTCTTCTCTGCTGCACTTCTCCAATGCTTACCATACGGGTAAACACGCGCCTCCCATTCATCTCTAGCAAAGTTAGATGTTCATATTTTCATGCATTTACCATTTACATACAGCTATGCTTCCTTTCGCTGATCACAAAGTATTAATACCGTCATTCTGAAGTCATTAAATAGGTCACTATTAGAATCAATAACAAGCGCTCTGAATCCAAACTAAGGACAGCTGAAGAAGAGCAAGCTGCCGACTTTTCGGGCCACCCTTAAAGCCAACAGGGGGAGTGTTTGATACTCAGACTGCGTGGAGTGCAACTGAAGAAATCAAAGCGATTCCATGACAGCCTTTGAGCTGTTTTAATACCAGCTCACAGAGAAGTGAAACAAACTGACTCTGGCAGCTTTAAAGGCACATGAAACCATTTATGAAATTAAAGCTACACACTCTGATATGCAAAAGTTTTGACAGTGAGATGTGTCTGTCTTTGAAGTTACATAATCAAAATGTGATCGTGTAAACAAAATAGCAAAACTGAAAATCTACAATGTTCAGCATCTTAATAGAGCATTTTTTACAAGCATTTGGTGATTAGCTGTAAACACAAAGTACAGCTGAGGGTGATGGGAATGTGATCTTTTTTTTTTTTTGATCAAGGTATTTAGTTCTAAACCAAAGTAATTAACAAACTAAAATTTGATGATGATGAGATTACAAGTCGTGTAATCATACCTGTTCCTAATTTCATGGGAATCCATCGAATATATGTTAAAAGCTGTCAAAAAAAATTAGTTGTTTGCCAAAGTGCATAGGATTCAACGTCTGGGGACCAGGAATGTCACTTTTAAATTCAGTGCCAATCCAGGTAGTAGGTATTTCATAGGACAGGTGGTGGTGCAACTATAAGATAGCACAACGCTGGCAGCAACTCAGTCAGTAGGATTCAGCCTCTGAGAATCATAAATTCTAAATCACACTCAATTTTATAGCAATGCACTGAATAGATGTGAAGAAACAAAACGTTGGACCAATCAAATAGAGGACCAACATGGCTGTTACTGGAGCCCTGCCTCTAGCACGATTAAAAAATCACAAAAAAGTAACGTAATTTAGGAAAGTGTAGAGAGTGGAATGGACATAGAGGGATAAAAATAAAATACATCCAGACTTGGGTGAGACACTGACAGACAGCTATTTTCACGGTCCAACAAAAGCATCCATCCATCCAGCTACAACCACTTTATCCTGTAAAGGGTCACAAGGGGGTTGCAGTCTCTTCCAAGCTGACTCTGGGCAAGAGGCAGGTTACACCCAGACAGTTCCTCTATTCATCGCAGTGCTGTCGCAAAGGGACAGTCAACAATACGTTCTCACACCCACAGCAAACCATTTCCTACAAAAACAGACAGGTATTAAGAAAAATAATCTCATATCTGCTGTCCCCTGTTGTGTCCTGACTTTATGTGAACGGTACCCTGGTTCTGTGTTTTCTTCTGTCTCAGTTTAGATTATGAATGTGATCAATTCAGATGTGTTGTGGGGCTGCATCTACCCCAACAGACAAGATCAAATGTGATGTTTTAAAGTGGTCCAACATTTCATTTAAAACATCTCAAAGGGCAACATCGCACAAACCTTTCATAAGTGCATGACAAAAAGCTATCTACAGCACTTTCATTTAACATCAAGAACACTTGCCCCTGTAAACCCCTTCCTGGCCTCATGTGGCCTTTGCTCTCTGATTTGGTTACTTATCATGTCTGAAAAGCCAAACCTCCGTCAGGCCATTGAAAATTCTGCTGCGTCACTGACAGGTCTTGACCTACAGTCAAACTTGCTCCAGCATGCTGTCCAGGAATTGACAGATCAGGACTGACCTTTGGTGAAGTCCTTGCAGGGAAGCTGTGGGGGTCCTTCAGAGGTAGCTCTGTACATGTAAATCAAGCAAACACTCAGTGTATGGAAACACAGGAAGGCCTCCTTGCCCTTGTGGTTTGTACCCATGAAAGGCTCTGGACCTACAGAGCAGACTTATTAATATTAACACTGTCTATAGTTTTTACCGCTTCCAAAGCAGCAGACTTTTCCCCTGGTAAGATACACACTGCTGAGTTTTATTACTTTTAATATGTTTTGTGAGATATTTGTAGAACTTGGAGCACCATAAATAGAATTCTGTTTGTGTTCTTTGTACTGGGGGGATGGAAGTCCAAGCAATGGATATCTTAAATCATTAGCCAAAAACTATGTGCATGGCTGGACACCACTAAAGATAAGCAGGGGAATATTTTTGCTTTTCTTTTCATAGTAAGATTATAAAATCAACACTTCCCATGTTTGCACACTAACTATGCAGCTGGAGCCAGGAGGCATCTAAATTAGCTTAGCATTACGACTGGAAGCAAAGGAGAAAATGAGAAAGAATGTGGTGATTAGCAGGCTTTCGTGGTTTTGATACGTGCATTTATCCCACTGTTTCCATTCTTTACCATCTTTATCATCATACAGCTGGGAGAGGATGTTGATCCCATTGGCCCTCCATAGAGTGAAGTGTACTCTTTAGGTATGAGCTTTGGGTAAACTTTGATCCCACCTTAACTTGTTTTTTTGCTAAACTGGCTATAGATATTATTATTTAAGTAAGAAACAGGTCACCCATAGATCTGCACGTACCAAAAATACAACATTGTTTCATTTAACACCCTAATAAAGGCAGAGAACTTCATGTATTCAGACCATTTGCAACAAGTTTGAACTGCAGCCTTGTAATTATTGATCTAAACACTTCTTACCCTCTAAAGAAAGTAGCGAAGGAAAGTTATGGTACTGCTCACAATAGTCCTTTTTTATCTCATCATAAATAAAGTATCTTCTAGTTTACTGAATTTCTGACCTGTTTCTTAAAATCCTCCCCTCAAGATAAATAAGGTGCAAATAAATAAATGAGGTGCAAATAAATAAACCTGTCCAGTTTTAGAACAGCAGGAGATACAGAGAAAAAGCTGGAGTTCTTTTGCTGTGCTCGTTGTCTTCTCTGAGTTTCCTCTCTGACAACCGTATGAAGAAATAAATGGACAAATAAGAGAAAAGGCCTAAATGATCTCAAAATTCTCTGCCGTCGGTATGAAGCACATCTCATGCATGTCTGATAAATTGTTGAGCGGCAAAAATGTAGGAAACACCCGATAAAATACAGAGATAGTTTTTAGATAAACCACTGAGAGTATTTTGAAAAAAAGACTTTACATTGAAAAACAAATGGATGTTTATGTTCACTCCTGGGAAATGATAAAAGTCAATAAATGTGATAATGGCTTCCATCTTCCTCTTGCATTTCGCAGAGGTCTTGAAGTGAAGATCTGTCGGTCTGTCAGCAGCTACTGCAGGTCCAAAGCAGCATATTTCTAAATATATTTGTTGGATCACCACGGAATTTTGTGACAACATTCACGTTGGCATGAGACCTGGCAATTCTGCTGACCCCCATGACCCTGCCTCCAGCTTCACGAGCCGCCCAGCAGGACATCTGAAACGTGTCTGTGACGAATCAATGAGAAAGTGAAGTCTATGTGTGGATCTCGGAAGAGAGACAACTCTGAGAACAGATAAAATACAGAGTGAAGACTTGAATTTGATCACTGAGACAAACTCCTAATGTTGTGTCGGCTTATTTATGAGCCGATCAAGTTTTCCGTTGGATCTGACTGTTAGCTCAAGAGCTGATTATTTCAGACAAATAAAGGTCAGAGCAGTGAGAGAAAAAAAAGGAGAATTTTCAGATCTTAAATTGGGATCGGGCTGAGACGAGACAAAGGCTATTTCTCAGGAGCTGAATTTAAGAAGTGTGAGAAAATGCTTGGAATCTGATATTGATGTTAAATTGAACTGGGTTATATCTAGGAGAAAGAAAAGATGTTATTTTGAATTTTCTTTTCCCTGGGTAATCTGAATTCAATAAGAAGTTAACAGTTGACTGTCCTACCCTGAGCGTTCAATCAATGGCTCATTGCAAGTCATTAAATCCCAGTTAATGAGAAATAATATCCAGTGGATTGTTTCTGGTGTGAAGCTTTTTGTTTTTTGCTGTAACAGCGTGGGATCCAGCACTTTTATTCAACTATGATCTGAGACAAATGCAATTAATCCTGCATCGATCAAACCTTCATTTAGCCGAGGCTAGGTAGTTTGTAATATTTGTGCTTTGCCATGTTCTCATTTGTGCACTCAATTCATTTTTGATCAATAAGCTATTAAAGGCTTGTTCCTGAGGCAGAACCAGTTTTCTTTTGGAGGTGGAGCAACTCCTGTGTGGGGCATAAATGTTTTGTAAAGGCCCGCGGCTATCAGGATGACTGACAGGGGGGTTAAAAGAAAATTAGTTTGCATCCAGGTAAGCAAGGGTGGTGTAAAGCACTGTGTGTCAAGCTGACATCATTGATTCCTGTTATGCCTGTCTACTTGGTGGCCTTTTGTGGGTGGGCGGTGAAAAATTTGCCACCCCGAGGTGAGAGTGGACTGTTTCAGGGTAGAGCAAAGGACTGAGATCAGTGCTAAGTGAAAAGCCGTGAATCAGATACAAATAAAACCTGTTCTTTCTTTCTTCAGGAGGGGGCATCCTTGGTCCCTGAACAAAGTGTGCAAATGTGGGTGGAATAAGTAAAAGACTATTAAAAATTAATCTGGGTACACTTCCTCATTTCCTATCAACATGCTTTATGCTAATAATTCCTACTTCAGCCAAACCAGTCAGACAGGGCTGCACTTAAAATAGAAACCCCTTTCCAAATTATACACATCTATTCAATTTCAACTCTAATATTACAATAATAATAAATTAGTCATAGTCTCATTTATCAACCATTTACATTAGTGTTGATGAATTATTAAGATCTTGAGAATACGTTTCCTAAAGGAACATGTAATACAAGTTGATGATTAATTTTCATTCAAAGAACTCTGTGATTGTATCAGGTCAATGTTGCCAAGTAGTGGGGTCATCATAGAGATAATGCAATCCTTAATTTATCCCTTTAGGGTAACGTGTTTCTTGTTAATCTAAATGAAAGCAAGCAGTTACTTGCAGCGTTAATTCATAGGCAGAGGTACTGGGGGCACTTATATAGATATGATATACACCAATCAGGCATAACATTATGACCACCTGCCTAATATTGTGTTGGTCCCCTTATGTGGTCCAAAATGCTCTGAACCATTGGACATGGACAAGAGGATCTCTCAGGGTGTCCTATGGGGTCTGGAACCAGGACGTTGGCACTGGATCCTTTGGGTACTCTGGCCTGTGCAGTGGGGTCTCTGTCAATCAAACTTGTTCCACTGCATCCTGTTGATGCTTGATCACAATGGGGTGTAGGAAGTTTGGAGGTCAAATCAACATGTTGGGCCATTGTCATGTTCCTCAACATGTTCCTGATTGTTTGATGTTTTGTTTCCATGTGGTGGGGTGCATTTTCCTGTGGGGGTAGACCAGTGACATTTGGGATTTCCATTTGCATGAGGGAGTGTGTTTGTTGTGGGACAATGTTTATTTGGGTGTCTAAGTCTCATCAACACGGATGTTAAAATCCAAGGTTTTCCATCAGAACACCACATAGTACCAATATGATCAATGTTATTCACATTGCCTGTCAGTGATGAGAATGTTGTGGCTGATCGGTGTACAGTTAGGTCCATAAGTATTTGGACATTGACACAATTTTCAGTATTCCAGCTCTGTACAACACCACAATGGATTTGAAATGAAACAATCAAGATGTGCTTTAAGTGCAGACTTTGAGCTTTAATTTGAGGGCATTTACATCCAAATCAGATGAACGGTGTAGGAATTACAATACATTTTATATGTGCCTCCACCTTTTTAAGGGACCAAAAGTATTTGGACAATTGGCTACTCAGCTGTTCCATGGCCAGGTGTGTTATTCCCTCATTATTTCATTTACAAGGAGCAGATAAAAGGCCCGCAGTTCATTTCAAGTTTGGTATATTCATTTGGAATCTGGTGAGGTCATCTCTCAATATGAAGTCCAAAGAGCTGTCACTATCAGTGAAGCAAGCCATCATTAGGCTGAAAAATCAAAAATAAACCCATCAGAGAGATAGCAAAAACATTAGGTGTGGCCAAATCAACTGTTTGGTACATTCTTAAAAAGAGAGAATGCACTGGTGAGCTCAGCAACGCCAAAAGACCTGGAAGACCACGGAAAACAAGTGTAGTGGATGACAGACGAATCCTTTCCCTCATTAAGAAAAACCCCTTCACAACAGTTGGCCACATCAAGAAAACTCTCCAGGAGGTAGGTGTATCTGTGTCCAAGTCAACAATTAAGAGAAGACTTCACCAGAGGAAATACAGAGGTTTCACCACAAGGTGTAAACCATTGGTGAGCCTCAAAAACAGGAAGGCCAGATTAGAGTTTGCCAAGAAACATCTAAAAGAGCCTGCGCAGTTCTGGAACAACATCTTATGGACAGATGAGACAAAGATCAACTTGTACCAGAATGATGGAAAGAGAAGAGTATGGAGAAGGGAAGGAACTGCTCAAGATCCAAAGCATACCACCTCATCAGTGAAGCATGGTGGTGGTAGTGTAATGGCGTGGGCATGTATGGCTGCCAGTGGAACTGGATCTCTTATATTTATTGATGATGTGACTGCTGACAAGAGCAGCAGAATGAATTCTGAAGTGTTTCGGGCAATATTATCTGCTCATATTCAACCAAATGCTTCAAAACTCATTGGACGGCGCTTCACAATGCAGATGGACAATGACCCGAAGCATACTGCGAAAGCAACCAAAGAGTTTTTAAAGGCAAAGAAGTGGAATGTTCTGCAATGGCCAAGTCAATCACCTGACCTGAATCCAATTGAGCATGCATTTCACTTGCTGAAGACAAAACTGAAGGGAAAATGCCCAAAGAACAAGCAGGAACTGAAGACAGCTGCAGCAGAGGCCTGGCAGAGCATCACCAGGGACCAAACCCAGCGTCTGGTGATGTCCATGAGTTCCAGACTACAGGCTGTCATTGACTGCAAAGGATTTGCAACAAAGTATTAAAAAGTGACAATTTGATTTATGATTATGTTAGTTTGTCCAAATACTTTTGGTCCCTTAAAAAGGTGGAGGCACATATAAAATGTATTGTAATTCCTACACCGTTCATCTGATTTGGATGTAAATGCCCTCAAATTAAAGCTCAAAGTCTGCACTTAAAGCACATCTTGATTGTTTCATTTCAAATCCATTGTGGTGTTGTACAGAGCTGGAATACTGAAAATTGTGTCAATGTCCAAATACTTATGGACCTAACTGTATGTGTATCATGTATAATCCGCCTTAGCTCCTAAACACCACATGATACTAGCAAGACAGACAGGAGAAACATTAAAAGTAATGCGAAGAGCTCATACACAAAGTTAAAATGAATAGAAAAATGGCTGAAATAGTTACAATTATTATATGAATTACGGTACAGTAGTCTACAGCAGTTAGCTAAGTTTATGATTTGCAGTTAAAATTAGCTACAAGTAATAAATAAATTATTAAAATTACATATTTGTTGTCTCTTTGCATAAATTCGTATGTGACGCTGTACATGTTGTATTTTAATATGTTGTGAGTTTATCCAGCTGCTGTTCTATAAAGCAGGCTTAGAAAATTGCAGATTGAAGTCCAACACTTGACTCAAATGCACAGAACAAATCAATCAGGGTTAAAATCATCTCTGTGAAGGTCAGTTCAAGTTCAACCTAGCCAGGCTAATTCAATACCATTCAAGTGATTGAGATAATTATGTGCACACAATACTCTTAAACTGATTTTCTAAACATGCATTGACTGAAACTGGGGAACAAAGTCAAATATCATGGCAGTATGCCAGAGAGTCGGTAATAAAATCTTGTCAGGTCTGGTTAAGCAACAACTCAGGCTGAGTCTAAGAGTCAGGCTGCCGTGGGCTAGGTCATTTTATCAACATAAGATATTACAGTAACTGAGATTACACTATGCTGAATTTACTTTATGGAACTGATATAGCTCAAAGTAAGTGAGACTAACTGAAACAACCTTTCCTTATTTAGTAAACTGGCTTCATATGGCCATATCGTCTTGTGGATGCCCGATCCCGTCAGATCTCGGAAGCTAAGTGAGGTTGGGCCTGGTCAGTACCTGGATGGGAGACTGCGAGGGAACACCACGAAGCCTGGGTGAATGCAGTGTGAGAGTGAGTGGTGGGGTGGTCGGAGGGGCCGATGGTGCTGCCTCGCCTCCGTCAGTCTATCCCAGGGCAGCTGTGGCTACATGCTTTGCTTACCAGTATGGGGTGAATGAATAATGCAATTGTGAGTGTCTAGAAAAGCGCTATATAAAACTAATGCAGTATTATTATTATCATAGACCAGACACCTGGTCTCCCTTGCAAAACAGATTTTGATCTAAATGGAATTTCTGTGTAAAGTAACCCTTTAAAAATATCTAAGTAAGTAGTACAGAAACTGAACCATCATAGACATTAATGGTTCAGTGTGATTTAAATGAAGATGTGTGCAACAAAAGCTAAAACTAAACTCATGAGGCATGTTTGAATATGTAGTGTAGTTATTTAGCCAAACTGCATTGACAGAGGGGTGGACAGAGTATGTCCTAATGCTGGATTAAATGCAACACATACCTTTTACACAGTTACAAAGGGTTGAGCAGGGTGTAATTTTGGTCAGTTCATTAAATTGCCAGAGGATGTTCTCTCACTCACTTTTACAGCAAAGAGTGCTTTGGCAACACATGAGTCAATTTCTTTATCATGCTTGCTTCTCAATTAAAGAGTTGGTGTGTAGGGAACAAAAAACAAATGTTTATTACTTTAATAATTCTATTGATACCTAAATCATGCAACCAACACATAAAAGGTGTTGCTTAAAGTGTACAATGTTGGAAAAAACAGCCGATTCTCACTTTTATTTTGTTCTCACAAGAAGAGACATGCTTCCATCAGAAAGAGCTCTTTTAGGCAACGTTGTATAGCTTGTGAATGTGTTTCTGATTGCCAAAGAGGTCATGCACACTCTCCCGTCAATATTCATATGCATTTTTGCATTATACATTTACATTTTGTATATCCATTGTTAACATACTCCATATGTCTCATCTTATCTGAATATCCATCAATGAAAGACCAACCTACGGGCAAATTAACAGAGGTGTATGGATACCTATGGATTCTTTCATGATACATATGGAAAGACACAGAGATGTCCACACATATCTATTTATTCATCATGGATGGGAAGACATGGATGGATAGACTATGTGAGTATATGTCTATCCATCTACAGTATGTATTGATTTTCCATGATAGATGGATACATGTGAGGATTTCTGCACACAGAGCCACAAACACCATCCACCCTATAGGTAGAACTGTACTGAACTGATTGTGTTCAAACAGACTTTTCCTGCAAGTTTTACTACTAACCATCTGTCTGTTATAATTAACCTAGTCCACGGGCTAAGTAGTAAAATTTTACTTCTGCCACTTGCCGTGTAATTGTACAAGAGCGGAAGGTCTTAGACACAAACTTTGAGTGTTCAGTCGGAGATGTGTGAGATATGTTGGCTTATATGAAATATGCTCGATCTAACTCAGTTTTTCAAATTATTCATCCAGACCAAAATGTGTGATATTGCCTATTTCTGAGTGTCCGTAAAAGAATATTACAGCCTATAGCAATGCTTGCTTTAATGGCTACAGCCATACAAGCTCTCTAACCAAAACCCTTTACTTCAGTTCTGCTGGAAAAATCCTAGAAACGTACGGATTTTTTGAAGCATTAGAGCTACACAGGACCAAGACCAATCAAGGATTCATCACTCACTTGCAGACTGTATCTTCTGACAGCATGTTCTTTAAGTCAGACTTGTCGGACCATCTTATATACAGTCCCCTACATTTGCCCTACCATCAAACAGAGAAAAAGAGTCTGCCTCATCACTTTGGGGGGAAATACAGGTTTTTGCAGCGCTCCTGTGGTCGGCGGGTAAAGAAAAAAGAAAAAAAAGAACGGTGAATGTGATTGAGGTGTCAGCAGCTGGCATCTTCGGATTACAGAGATTGTGGGAGCAGCAGGTGGTGCCACAGTTGGTAATGGAAGTCTCATTTTCCTTGATGTAGAAAGGCGAGACCGCAGTCTGATAGCCCTCAGCTTGAAAAGGCCGGTCTGCCGGTTGGGGACTCTGCAAGTATCAGAAATATACGGGCCCATGTTCATAAATGTTGATCGCCTCTGCTAAGAGAACCTGAGTTTAGCCGTAGTTTGATAGTTTGGTCTGTTTCTTCAATAAGCTGTTCCCTTAATCACTAGTTTTAAGTCTCCTTAAATACAGTGTGGTGTTTATTTCGTAAACTATGGTCTCATTTAGGGTAAAATATTTCAATGGTTTCTAAAGGGCAAGAGGGCCACAATCAAATTCTAAACTTGAGGCTTCAAAACAGAAGTTTAGTGTCACTACAGTGGCTCCATCCATCTACAGTCTATGATCTACATCTACAGCGTAGTTGGCTTCGACCACAGATATGTAGCTCAGTTTAAGGTGAAAGAGAGGCTCACCACCCCATCTAAAGCATATGTATGTAAAAATTAAAGGTTTTTATTAAATTAAAGGTTCTCTTTTTTAAGGCCTTCAAGCTAAGCGCCTATCTTGGCCTAAAACCCTGCATATTTAATGTCCGGGGTTTAAATCTTGCATAAATTGTGAGTTTTTTTTTCTTTTTTAATCCAGCATGGGTTTGCTGTGCTGACCTTAAATAAGGCAAGGAATTCTTTTTTTTTTTTTTACCTACGCAGAGGATCTGTATTGAGTTTATTCAGATTGACTACCCACACAAACATCTCATAATTCATACATTTCAACATATACAGGACGATTTATAATTTATTTACTGATTTAATGTAATGTCTGAGACTGTGAGAGGATTATTCTGATTCATATGCTGGTGTCGTGTTGCTGGTTGCTGTAATCATTTCTCCTCTCCACAGCGTAACCATGCAGCAATCCTTTTGCAGTGCACCGGCACGGCACAAAATGGGCAAACAAATGCACAAATCCTATTCGGTATATGAAGCAAGGTATCTCCATGGTAGGCTGCTGTGTGTAGGTTTGTTACCGGTGTCCCTGAAACAAACCCACAGGCGACAATGTATCCCTCCACCATGACTGAGCGAGGGAACGCTGTCTCGGCAAACACCGACATGTTCACAAGTAACTGGAAAAAAAAAAAGGAATGCTTTGAATTTCCTCCAAAGTGTGCGGTGGCAGAGAGAGCTCAGTGGTTTGCCAAACACAAGCAAATGGAGGGATGCTCGTCAGTGGGTATTTACAGTAAAGTAGATTGGGGAAAGTGTTGGGAGCATGAGCAAAGCCTTTCTTCTCTGAGGCTGTAAGCTGTGCATTTGATGTTGAGAATCTGATAGGCGGGTAGTTCTGTGCTTTCTCTGCACTCAGCACCATGTTCATTTAATCCGTGACCAAGAAGGAATTTGTTTAGTGTTTTCAACAAACACTCAAACTTCGTGGAGCATTGTTAGCTTCCTTCAACAGCTAGTTTTCAGCTGCAGTGGAGGATAGATCTCACTGCGGTGTGTGTGGAGCACGGCGGATGACCCAGAAAGTGTTAGAGTTTAGTGTTGTAAAAACTCATTGTCCTTTATATGCTTTAAGAGGTATAAAGAACTGAGATGTTTGTGCGTGTGTGTGTACTTTCTGTTTCCCTCTCATTCAGACATGCCTTCAGGCAAATAGGTTGCAATGTGTTGTTAAAGCTGAACTACACAACTAGAAAACTAGCCTTTCTTACCTCTCCATCTGGCCCGCCATTCAAGCTCAGTGGAGCAGAGGGATGAGACACTCATTCGTTCCACCAGTCATCAAGCTGTTGAACGGGTGATAAAAGTAAACAGCATGACCTCATAATTATTCTCCTATTTTATAGCTGTGTGCAAGCAGTAATGTTGTTTGCAATAATAATATTAATGCAACACTTGCGTGAAATGTTTAATTAGGTAATGACTCAGTCTGTTATCATCTCATAAAGGTTTCTGATTGGTTGGTAGGTGACTTAAAATCCTATATCTGATTACCTCAAACGTTCGGTGAGTCAGTACAAATGTGCACATAACCATAGCAACAACACAGATAATTTATTAGGTCTCACTTCTTAAATTGGCCTGTATTTCAAAAATACAGCCTCTAATTCTACTTTTAATTATGTGTCCACTCTAAAGGCATGATATGTCCGTGTTTAAAGTCCTTAGATCAACAGAGCATCACCCTCACAATGCGGCAATCTTTGACTCCACCTTTTCAATCATTTTCCGCGCCACGCATTAGAGCTTGTTAAAGTTATTTCAAAGGTGTTTTTTCTTCCGTGAGGTGTTTAGATTATTTTTCTACCCCCTGTAAGTTTGTGCGCGTGTGTTTGTGCCGCATGTCTGTGAGAATGAGTACACAGGCTTGAGTTTTCACACTGGAGGTGCCAATTAGCTCTTGGAGATGACAAGAGAGCATGAGTTGGCTCAGCAGTAACGAGCTGCTCCAGCAAAACCTCTCTGCCTCCTTCTCACTTTGTCTCATCTCTTTTCTCCCGACCGCTTAGAATCTACCGTTATTTTTTTTTTTTTTACCTTCACATTTCTTGCTCTTTTCCTATTCCCACTGCTTATTTCCTCTACCTTTTTTTGCATTGCCCACCTTTTCCACTCCTTCTCTCCTTCTGCCTCGGCTCTTGCTTTGTCATTTTGTGTGGGCACCCAGCTGTCTTATTATAGCACTCTGCTTCCAGCAGACTTTTTATTTCTCTTTCTTCCTCTGTGCTTCACCCTCCTGCTCTGTCTCACCCCTCTCTCTTCATTCAGCCTCTTTCCCTTTCATGTTCTCTTCTTATCCTTCATCATGTTGCCTCATATTTTATTTCTTAACAATTTCAGCCAGCTATTCAAGAGGAATCGCTTTTAATTCCATAAGAATCGCTTTGTTACCCAAAGAGCAATTGTTTTGTGCCAGGCCAGAGATCAGAGTGCTACTTGCCCTCAGTAAATCTTCCTTTAAAAAGGAATCATTTCACCCAGTGAATTCATCCACACAGACATGAATAAGAGGACATATGTGCCAGCCAAAATCATTATTTGAGGTGAAGCTGACCTTTGAGCAATGACTTTCACTCCTGTCTTGTTTTATGACTTCAGCTGGTCTAATTTTCCTGACATTCTGAGCCCTGTCACTTCATGGCGACCTGTTATGACTTCCACCTGGGCATCTGGCCAGTAATATCAATCACACTTGTCCAAATCTGGCATATCTTAAAAAGCTGACATCTTTCTGAGCTGGTCATTCAAGAAAACTGACACATCTAGATGGAGGAGTTTGTTGGTGCAGTGCTCATGGTGATTCTGCAAGTGAGGTGCTCTTTGATGATTCTTTGATCTTTGGTCATGAACTGAGTACGAGTGGAGGTTGCAGGATCTTATGGCAAGCCATATCGGTGCAGAACAACCTTCATTAAAGAGCTACACCAGGCTGAGAGCTGTGTCTCACTGGCTTCTCTGGGTGAAGGTTTCAGGCTTCTATGTCCTCACTGATTAGAAGTGCTGGGTGCGGTCAGAAAACAGTAAACATAATTTATTGAACTATATCCATTCATTCATCCATTATCTATACACTGCTTAATCCTCTGTAGGGTTGCAGCGGGGCTGGAGCCTGTCCAGACCAACTCGGGCGAAAGCAGAAGACACCTTGGACAGGTCACCAGTCTATCACAGGGCTACATATAGAGACAGACAACCAAGCACACTCACATTCACACCTACAGACATTTTAGAATCATCAGTTAACCTCAGCATGTTTTTGGACTGTGGGAGGAAGCTGGAGAACCCGGTGAAAACCCACGCTGCACAGGGATAACATGCAAACTCTATACAGAAGGATCCCAGGCGTCCTAACCAGGACGTGAACAGGGGATCTTCTAGCTGTGAGGCAACGCCACTAACCACTGGGCCACCATGCAGCCCAAACTATCAATCACATTTCTCAGATATTACAGTATCCTAATTTGCTGTCTGAAAAAATGGGTTTGATTATAATGAGTGTCTGATACCAGCACTGTCATTCCCGGCTTGAAAAAAGTGCTTCCCTCTCGTTTCAAGCAAAAGTCCACAAGGACCTAGGAATAGCATCAACAGGCTAACAACCTGACAGGTTAACAAGCAGAGTCTTCTGTAAGACTGGTACATGAACGGATCTGGTGAGCCCTGAAACCCCCAAGTGGTCTCTCCAGTATTCTCCGGGCAATGGGCTGCAGTCAGATATCTACAGCAACTGTCAAAAGGCAGCGAAAATGTAGGACGACGAGAGGCATCTGTATTTTTCTAATATCATATATAAATAGATGGATAGATAGATAGATGGGGAGAGAGAGAGAGAGAGAGAGAGAGAGAATCAACCAGACAGGCTTTTAGTATTGAGCTGTCTGAGAAACAAGTGCATGCAGGTGCATAGACTGGAAAATATTCACTGCTTGAAGTCTCTCTCCTGTCATTAATTAAACACTCAAAAACTCATCTGCCTGTAAGTTACATACTTTAAAGTTTTAGTATTGCCATGAAAACCATTCTTTCCTAGAAGTCCTCTAGGAAAATGAAAATAGTTTAGACTAAACTCCACACTGAAGTTTCCATGTCCTTCTCCAACTACCTCTCCATTGTTTGCTGCAGCTCCAGCACACCAGCTCCTCTACAAGTCTGTATAACTCTACGGAAACCAATTCTGAAGAATAATAATTAAGGATGCACGATAATGCCAATTTCAACCGATTCTGATAATCGATAATTTTATACTTTTTGCAGCCGATAACCGATAATGTCAACCGACCGTGACACTGGAGTTGGCAGGTCCGCTACTACAACCACCGCGGCGTACTAGAGCCTTAACGACGCTCAGGTGCTCCCGGCGGCGTACTACAGCCTCAGCAACACTCTGTGGTGTTCGGTGGCGCGCACAACTTTTTGAGTATCAAAATTTTAATCCGAATACGACCACAACGAACAAATATTCAGATATTCCAATATTCGGGACCAGCCCTAGTGAAACGACTTCTTCAGACACGGTAAAGAAAGTCCACAATGGTCACTGTGGCGCCATGCTGCTTGTTTTTCTCTGCCCGTGCAGTCTGATGACATCATACACATACGACAGTACTGTCGAGGAAGGGAGGGGTTGAGGAGTCAGGCATGAGCACAACCCACAACACACAGACCAACGGCAAAAACCAAGATTCAGAGTCTTTATTATGTAGCGTATGTATGCACCAATATAATGTAGCGTAACTACACTTTACAATTAAAATTTGCACTCGTTAATGAAAGGGCACCATCTCAGATTACTGAGAAAATTATCATTCTAGATTAAGTCTCGAAGAGACTTTAATTGAATGAAGTTGATCAGTCTCTTAGCTGAAAGTCGTAAATTCTGATTTCATTGACCTCCAGTTCCCAAACAAAGAAATACACGGCAGAACCGATGATAATTATACTCAAACATTTATTAACTAACACTACAAACAAGCAACAAACAACAATGACATAACAACAGACAGTGAATGAATGAATGAATGAATGAATGAATGAATGCGGATAAACTAATTAACTGTGATCGTCACTGGAAGCAGCTGATAGAAAGATGATGAATTTAGAATCACTTTGGAATTGGAAGCCAATCGTAATTTATAAATTCACCCGTTTAGCAGAAAGAAAATGATACTTGCGTAGCCCTTTGATGGAGAGAGAAAACGGCCGCAGGATGTCCAGCTGTGATGATCTGCTGGATGAGTCGGATCAGGAACGCAGAGACAAGGTGGCACTTTGGTGTAGTCATGTTGTAAAAATGTACCAAAGTACAAACACTAAGAGTCGAAGCTCATAGTTAAAAGAAAATGTCCGTGCTGTTGCATTATCAAAATTAACTGAAGAGGTTTAACTTCAAGTTAATCATAGAAAAATTAAATCTCAAGCCTTTAAGAAACAAAAACACAAACCCAAAAAAACTTAGCCCGATAAAAGTCCTTAAAAGAAGTAAACCCTTGAATGAAAGAAAAAGCCCACCTAAGAAAGTTTAAAAAGTAAAAGCCGCCGTTGCATTCCAGTGACTTTCCTTTTATATAGAAAGTTTTGGAGCCAAATTCAAATCAGCATCTGACCAATCGTGGCTGTGTCCATCCCAGGGGGAGGTGAGCTTCACTGTCCAGGAGAGATCAGAGGCCAAATACCTTTAGAGCATACTTTAAGATTATTTCTTAAACATGCAAATTCGATTGTTAATATCTATGATGATCACAGATCTGAAATCTCACTAAATGTGTAATTAAAACGACACCAAACATGATATGTTTATCTCACATGGTTCCTGAGATAATAATAATAGAAGATAAGACACAAGAATAATCTCACAAATAGTAGACTTCTAGGCTACATGAAAGTAAACTATTAATGTAACTACAAATGTAAGCATATACATTCAATTATAAGAAAAATACAATTTAGCAGTATACATGCTGAGGATAAAAGTCTCTCTCTCTTGCTGTGTGTCTTTTATGCTGATCAACCTGGTATCACAGAGTCCTGATGTTGGGAACATCACTCCAGAGATGTTGAATTCTTTGATTTTATTATTTAGAAGTGTTTAGTTCAAATCATCAAAGAGTTCTTTGTGTTAGGAGGAATGTCATCTCTCTTCTCCCGAGGTGTATGGTTTTCGTCACCTTTTGGCGCTTTTATGACCCTTATCAGATTCTGGTGCAGAAGGGGGCATCCTGTCGTCTCCAAAAAGGGGGGATTTGGGTTAGCTGTCACCTGAAATGGTTTCTTACCCAAATTACGGCTCTGAGAAACAGTTTCTGGATTATCTGTGCGTTGATTCCCAATGTTCTGCTTGATAGCTTGGAATGTTCTGCTCCTTGGTACGCTACAATTATTATCGGGTCATTTTATCGGCTGATTTTTTAATTATCAGAATGACGTCATAGTTGCCAAAATTAACCGATAATTATCGGACGCCGATATTATTGTGCATCCCTAATAATAATGATACAGAAAACTCCACCCTGCAAGATATTAGGCTCTTAGGTTTGCTGAAACCCTCAAGGTCTGACTCCATTTTGAGACTGTCATTGGCACACAGCAGCGTTAAGGAGAAAAGTCTTAGCCTTTGCAATGACTGCTTATTTAGCTCATGATATGTGGTTCCAGCTTATAAAACCTACATAATACCTTGGCAAAAAGTTTCATTTTAACTGTGGGGAATCTGTAAAGCAACCTGTACCACACAGTATTCAAGAGGGTTATAAGACTATTTAGGGTTGTATCTGCTTCCATTTATATGGTCACCAGGTAGTCTTAAAGTGGAAACAGAGAAGATGAAAGCCTTTGTCATGTCAGACATCAGAGTGCCAACATATTTCCTTACCTGAGTGGACACAACGCTTATCAAACTCACAAAAGTACCAGTAGAGAAGTTGAGTTTTTTTCATTTTTGGTCAGCATCAGTATAAACTTTGCAGTTTTCTCATTGTATACCTCTCCCTGGCCTATTAAGTTGTCTCTTATAATTAAAGGAGATGAGGATTTACTTTAAACATCACAGAGCCTCAACAGAGGTGTGCCACTGTATTACTTCAATCTATAGGACAAACATATGCTTGCTAATGTTAATCATAGCACATCTTGTGGGAATGAAACTTTTCGGTTTTCCTTTTCTTGTCTGAGGGCAGAATGGTTGTGGCATGATTGCCGTTCATCCTAAATTAGCCATTCATGGTCCTTCTGCAGTTCACTAGAAGGGTAGAAGCACACAGCAGGGCAGCTAGTGAGTCACAAGTTGTAGGTCGTAAGAAAAAAGACCTTTGTCATGATGCCTGAATTAGAATGTACGTAGGGTGGAAAACCTAAAAATAAAACCTGATGTTAATAAAAAGTTAGTCATTGATGTAGACTGCAGTCAGAGCTTTTGAAACAGTAACAGTAGATATCCAGCCCTGTCTACAAATGAAATGTCTGTTTTTCCCCAATGCACTGGGATGGAAATCACAACTGCTGCCTGAATTATGTTCAGAGGTAATGTTTTTTTGATGAATAAAATCTAAATTGATAAACCAGCCTGGAGTCGAAGGGAGACAGTCAAGATGGATGGGGAACATGCAAAGCGACAGCCTTTGACACCAGAATATTGAGTTCACATCCTGCCTCCCGTATGTGGTTTGGTTCAGACAGCAAATGTGCTTTGGTTAAGGGCAGATTGTAGTTTCAGTTAAATATTAAAACACAAGCCGGCACAGCTTTCACAACCACGGAAAGGGTTTTATAGGTTTTATTCAAAGTTGCTGGTAAGGGAAATACAACAATGGCTCTGACACAAGCAATTGTCTTTTTTATTACTTAAGCCTTTAACTAAGATTTATTTGCTTCCAAAATGTCAGAAGTGGCTATTATTAGGAGTGGGAATCACAGGGTACCTCACGATACGATAAATTACTATACGATACGATACGATACGATACGCGATACATACCTTACGATACTATCACGATACAGCGATACTACGATAATCGATGTATTGCAGGACAATCACCTAACGATACATCACGATACATTACGATAACTTTAACAGAAAAACACTAAACACCTGTAGAGAGATAAAGTTCAATATCTTTTTGTGAAGCACATAATGTGAAGGACATCATGAAAGTCATAGCTTCCCCTTTTTTGTCCCCAGAATGATGCTTTTCTGAAGAACTCACAGAGATACTAACCTAGCACAATAAAACAGTGGGGGCAGCAATGAATCCGGCTACACTCCACACTCATGGTGCTGGCATTAAAAAACTCCCATAAGGCATTGCAGCACACAGTTTAGTCTTTGCTATTGGCTCCGCAACCATTACATTTATGTATCACAATTTGATGTCACTTTCACAAGGATTTGACACAAATTTGGATGAACCACTGAACACTGAACCACCACATGAGCCGAGAAAGCGGCTGATGCAGCTAACATTTGAAGTCAGTAATGATGACTTGAGACGTTAGTTGCATCAGCCGTATGTTGGTGGTGTTGCCTGTGTACTTTACTTTTGCAAGGCAGTTCTTGCATATAGCATAGTGTTTTTTTGAGCTCGCTTGTGTCTCTTACAGTAGCGTTGCTGCCTGCCATTATACCGGTACAAACTCTTCTTCGGCCAATTCATTTCCGCTCAGGTTTCCCTCATTCATGTGATTACCGCCACCGTGTGGAGTCATTAAGTAGTGACGCTGAGGAAATGGCAGCTGGCAGGGGAATCTGGCAGGGTTTAGAGTGCCTTAGTAGAGCGCTTTATTATATTAATTAAAGTATCGATATTTGCCGCCAGCGCATGGATACTCATATCGCACGTGGAGGGACGACGATATATCGCTGTATTGATATTTTGTCCCATCCCTAGCTATTATATAACTCAGTATAGTCATCGATATAGATTTTTCACTGAGGAGGAAAAGAAATAAACTGTATTGATATTGAGGACAATAGATAAATATTTGGTCAGTTTAGCCTACAAAGTCACATTTATCATAAATGATTATCATTATTTGACCAAATGTATCTTCTGGGTGTACTCCTCCTTTTTCACCCAGTATGTCCCTGGACAGCCTTGAAGAAGATAAGTGATTTTGAAAATATATGGATGGATGGACGGACTTTGGAAGTGTTGGAAATGTTTTTTTTTTTCCTTTTGGAGTGAAACGCATTCAGACACATTAGTTTACTCAGTGCTGTCCCTCATCGTTGAACAGTTGAAATCGTGAGTGTTTGTGGCAGGAGGCACAGGCAGGGAATATTCTGTTCCAAACACAGCCTGAGCCAGGAAATTAGTTTTGAGAGCATGAAACCTCAGAAAGTGGCAAAGCAATCACTGAGTGGCTTTTATTGATTAACAACCCACACAGATTTATTCTTGTCATTTTGAACTATGGGCCATTGTGGTAAAGGTCTAGCGAGTCGCCATGTGCTGAACTGCATGAAAATTTAAACTGTGTAGAGAAAATGTGTGAAATGAATGATGAACTCGAGCTGTTGTGATGTGATGGGATCACACCACAGCCTGCAACACCCATCAACATGCTGGCTTTGAAACTCATGAGCACTCACCCATCTCACCTACTCAAACCCATCTTCGAACACAACCTTCATTTTGTTCTTAGTTACACACATGTGACCTGTTAATACCTGCAAAAGTAGTAGTAGTAGTAGTACTAATAGTAGTAGTAGTAGTAGTAGTAGTTCCTGCTACAGTAGCTACCACATTCTACCATGCATTATGAAGTTTGTGAATGTATTGGGCAGTCATTGTAAGTTGGGAAATTACAAAGTTCAGATACTGTTGTTGTCAGCACACATGTAACATGCAATCAACAACTATCATGAGTCAAAAGACCAAACAACAACACATGACCAACAGTGGGACCCGTGTTCCACGCATTATTGTAACAGCTGGTAGGTGTGCATTTGTGCTTACTTAATGGACTACTAACTGGAGCAGAGAGCAAAATTCCCAGTCAGTAGCTGGGATGTCCAGTTATTTATGTCCAGTAAACATCCAATAATCACTGGTGATAAGAGGTGGGTCTGCAGCTACCACTGAGAGAAGAAACAACAACTTCTACAGTGGAAGAGCAGTTTCCAAAACTGGACAATGCACCATGTGACCGTTCAGAGAGCAGTGATTACATACAGACAACACAATTGTCGCTTTCCGCCCACTAAAAATGAAATTCAAGTTAAGGATCATCGTTTTGACACAGTTGAGGAGATTCTGCACTGATCGCATATGGTGCTTGACAAGTTTACTGTATTATCTGGGCTAACTTCATCATTCTCATGCTCCTGTTTAAAAACTCATTCCTCGTCATGAGTAGCCTCTGGTCCATCTTTATTCCCAGAATGCTGCTCTGCACTATAACTAGGGCTGGGAATCGAAAACCGGTTCTTGTTGTCAAGTTTGCAAATGATTCCCTTATCAGTTCCAGTGGGAGTGAATGACGTCACCATGCAGATTGCGTAGCTTACGCAAGCTATGTGACATGCACGGCAACATCATTCACCAGTGCAGCAGGCAGGAAACATGGCGCCCAAGAGGCAGAAACGCTCGAAAGTTTGGTTACATTTCACAAGAAAGGATGACAACTGGGCAACTTGCAAGACTTGCAAAGTGGATATTTCATCAAAGAGAGGAAATACTAGCAATATGCAGAAACATTAGCACACATGGCATGCGATAACTGTGAATGAATGTTGTGTTTTCGATCTGCTCTGGAGTGAATCTCAACCCAGCAGCAGTGGCAACATTAGCACATCCTCTGCTGTTAATGCTGCAGGTAACTAACTAACTAACACTGCCTGTCATGTTAGCACCATTTGCCTCATTGTAAAACCTGCTATTACTAACTGTTAACGTTAAATGAATGCCTTCTCATGCATTACATTTAGATGACCATGACAAGAGACAGAGTCTGACCGGGTCAGAGGCTGGCAGTACTCGCTCCAGTTCACGTCTACCTCCAGCTCTCCTTTCACAGAGACAGGGAAGCGTAAAATGACCCTGGCCAGGACAGACGAATGTCACCGAGCAGTGACTGAGTTTGTGATGAAAGGCTTTTGTCACAGTAGATGCCCCTGATTTTCGGGAGGAGAATGTGAAATTTGCATGACCCCTTTTACTCTCCTTCTTTCCAAATGAGAATCGACAAAGAACCGAATCATTAAGCAGAATCTAAAATGGAATCGGAATCGTAAAAATCTTATCAATTCCCATCTCTAACTGTAACTGGCATTTAAGTGCTGCATTATCATGTTGCTGTGGCAGAAAGCTGACACAATCAGATTTTCCTTCATTGGGTCTGTATTTATTCACTTTGACAGAAAGATAACAGCGATTGTTGTAAGAGGAATATTACAAAAACACAGAGGAACAAAACACAACTGTTTTAGAACACAGTCAGCTAGATTTTGTGTTGAAAGAAATATTCACACCTGACTTAATCTTTCTGGACTGTCAAGAGATACAATTCACTCTTCATCTCTTTAAACATAAAAAAATATACAGATGTTCTTTGTTTCTTCTGAAGGAAACAGACTCTAGCATGCTAATAACACATTAACAAGATCACAGCTAAGGATTTCTGTCTATCTGACAAAATTAACTTATGCTAATTAGATACAGCTAAAAAATGCTGCCGGTATCTAGGAAGGTTTTACCCAGTGATAATGACTTCACCTAAGGCTTGTTAAGTTGCTAATATAATTGAAATTAAAGCTGTTGAAATCTGACTATTTCCCATTTTGTAGATGTTGATTTAATAGAATTTAAACTGCACTGACAGCAGGTGCCATTATGTCAAACTTTTCATAAAAGAGTGTAGGTCGGGTTCAGCATATGTACACTGACCGCACGGTACTCTGAACCCTTTCTGCTTGGTCTCATCTCCCTGTAACCTTAATTCCTGATGTCACACAGCCTATGAGATCAGAGGCCATACTGAAAACCTCAAGGGGCTCCATGGGTCTGATAAAACGAAAGGGGAATCTAATAACTGTTGTTGTGGTTCCCCATGAATTTGATCTGTGGCTGGTCAGAGCAGCTGCAGGTTCATGGGAAATAAAAAGTAATGTCATTGAGCATCGTGTGTCTGCGTGTCCACCTGGATCTGATGCTTTGTATGTTGCTTTATGTGCTATAAAGTCATCATTCATTGACAGCAGAGGAGACATTAGTTCGGTGGCTTGATGTTCTCCTATAAGAATTTGCTTTCCTCTCATATGCTGCTCAGAAATAAAGCAATAAGCACCCAAACACTTAAAATGCACAGCCTGACTGAACAGCCTTTAATTTAGTGTTGACTAACAGCCATGAAAAAGTGATGAAATGTGTCTTTTTTCCTTTTCTTGTCCAAAAAATTTTATTATTTTCTTTAATGTCTGATCCTGTCAGCTCTGCTCTTAAAACTGATGTGTTTATCACGCCCATCTAAAACTAGTTATCTGAGCGTCTCATCTGTACATCAAACTCTACATAAGAACATGCGTAAATGTTGAGTAGAGATTTTTAATTTTAGTGGATTTTCTCTGCTTCTTAGATTTAATTACCACAGACAAAGAGATAAGCTTCGCTGGCAAGTCGTGCTGTCAAGTTTGTTGCTTTTTCACATTTGACTCGTGTGACAGTGTCGGGGAAAAAACATAACCGGATGGGAGTTGAGTCTTTGGTGGCTTAAGAGGAAACTTGATTCGACTACATTGAGGTCATTATTTGGTTTTCAACTGGCAAACTACTTTCCCAGCTAAGAAGCACAAACACATCACACCTTTCATAATGATGTATATAATATGTAAATTCTTTCTGTTCGCTGAAGCATCAATACAGAAAAGTAATATGCAGAAAAAGTAAGTTATTCTTGTGGTGGTTAAAAATAGCCCCTGTTTGTCATTTCCTTCTTCACATGCGGTGGCTTTGCATGCTGAGTTTCCTCGACCGCGGCTTGATGCCACTGCAAGGCAGACAGCTCATCAAGATAAGTGACAAATGCTGCTAACTTGACCAACAGAAGGGAGAAGGGCACGGTTTAAAATGTCATTTTAGCCTTGAGGCATAAAAGGAGGCATATTGCTTTAAGCAAGGAGCAGTTGCTGTGTTTTCGTGCCACATGGCATTGAGAGGAATAGGCACAGCCTTATCTTTGCTATGCTCTTCGACTGGTTCCCATGTGGTATACAGATTGTATAATGAAGCTGGACTGTAAAAGCCCACAGATGTTATTGTGAGCCACGCTGCCAGTGGTTGGCAGAGCAGCCTGCTGCATGGATGGACCTACAGTGTGCTTTTCTTGTGTGGGTGTAGGCATGAGGCGGTCGAAGCAGCAGAAGGAACCTACTGCTTTCAATGTGCCATGGCATGTGTTGGTAGGATGGGGGGGGCGCATTTGTTGATGAAGTGCGTAGACAATCTGCTCTTCAGGATGCAGGCGACCAGTGTGGTACCTGATGTTCTTTCTTGCTTGAAAAGGGGAAGAATATTGAAGGTGTGTGGGCCACATGTTCACTTAAAGCCTTGCAGACGTTAACAACAAAATGACTGTAATTTACAATGGAGTTTTGCAGATTGAAGTATCACAGCAGCTATTGATGGACATAAATTCATAGTTTTCAGCCAATGTAAGCCAGTGACTTTGGATAAACCTTTATTATTGTGCCTTCAGCAGAGTGAAATGTTTCATTTTTAGTAGTTACACGTCTGTACAAAATCACTTCAGAAAAATGTTGTCACTTCTCAGTAACCGCATTATTTCTAAGTTGACAAGGAGAGCAGTTTAGTTTTATGAACAATCAAAAACAGATTTATTCTAGGGGATGGGGCCGATTCCGATCTAGTATCGGTGTTGGGTTCCGATACCAACGTAATTCACAGATCGTAAATTTCCGATCCAACCTGTGGAGATTTCTGATCCATGAGCCATGTCTCTGCATGTCTGCTGAAAGGACTCCACTGGTGATTCCATGCCGGCTGCTCTGCTACCTGGCTGGAAACTGTGGAATGGATTTCCTGAACGGAGACGTGTCTCAATGAAACGCGTAGTAGTGACACACGCCTCCATTCAGGAAATCCATTCCACAGTTTGCAGCCAGCTACCAAGCGAGCATTTAGCAGCACTGTGGCTAACTTGTCATCGTAGCATGTCTGCTGTGTGGAAATATTTTACCTTAGCGACGCTGCAAAGCAAAACAGCAACGTGCAATGTTTGCAGAGCCGTTGTACCGAGAGGCGGAAGCTCTGTCGCGACCTACAATACAACAAACTTAATCAAACAATTGAAAAAGCATCATTGTAAAGAGCACGGCGATTTGTTAGCCATGGGACAGAAAGACGAAAGGAGCCGGCAGGAATCACTTCAGCAAGGTAAACTCCCGCCAGACAACATGAAAGCTAAAAGGATCACCGAGAAGCTGCTCAACCTTATTGTACTCGATGACCAACCGTTATCAGTTGTAGAAAAAGAAGGATTTCACAGCTTGATTGAACACTTGCAGCCAGATATAGTTTGCCATCCAGGAGATATCTATCAGAGACTGCGCTCCCTGAACTATAGAACCGAGTGTCAACCAAGTTAGCTGAGAAGTTAAAAGGAGTTCCAGCCCTGAGCTTTACTACAGACATTTGGATTTCGATGATCGCATGACCTCCTTCCCTTAGGGTTCCCCCTTGTAGGCGGAGGTAATCAACAATAATGATAATAACAATATTAAAGCAAACAGAGCTCTGGTATCGGAATAGTATTGGTATCAGCAGATATACAGATTCAGGTATCGGGATCGGATCGGAAGTAAAAAAATGTGGATCGGTGCATCCCTAGTTTATTCCAGAGACAAATAAATACTGTGATCACTGAAACAAAACTGAGTACACCTGTGATTTCCAATTAGCCTAACTGCATGAACATTGTTAGAAAATGACTCATAAACACAAGAACTTTCACACCTTTTGACCCATAGGCCGTGCCTGCCTGAATGCTGAATGTGAATCTGTATCATGGCACCACATGGGAAATCACTGTCGGAGAAACTTAGAAATCTGATTATGTAACTTGGAAAAGGATGGAAAATGATACACAAAGATTGCTGAACGCCTAATAATTTGCAGCAGTAATCAGGAGGTATATAATGAGTCACAGTACCATTAATCAGAGCTGCAGTAGCAGTCCTCCTACAATGATGACAACAACAGTGCGCTACATTCACAATCTATCTCTGAAAAGCTGTTTCAGACTGGGCACAGGGGTTATCAGAGGAAATCTGAGTGGCTTCAACAGTTCAGACAGTGAGTAAGACATTGCATAAGAAGAAACTATATCGGGCCGCCGTATAGCTCACTGAGTTAAGGCGTTACCACATGGGCACAGATCGTGGTCGTGAGTTCGAGTCTGGCTCGTAATAATAATAATAATAATAACTTCATTTGTACAGCACCTTTAAGAGCAGTATTCACAAGGTGCTTTGACAATCAAAACATGTAAGCATAAAAACAGTCAGGCAATTCAAAAGGAGAGAAATAGTAGTAAAAATGATAATAATAAAATAGTGAACAATAAGCAAGATTTGGACACATACAAAATTAAATAGAAATTAAAGAACTAAAAAATAACAATAATTTTAAAAACGTCATCCCACTGGCTAAAAAGAGAGCACATGTAAAATAAACAGGACATGATACAGAATAACAATAATAAAACACTAAAATGAATTAATTAGTTAATGACGACATCACACCAGGTTTAGGCAGCTAAAAGGAGAGAACATATAAAATAAACAAGACATAACACAGAAGAATAAATAAATCAATACAACTCTAAAACTAATTAAAGCTAAAAGTAAACTTCAAGTAAAAGCATGTCTGTAAAAGTGGGTTTTAATAAGTGATTTAAAAGAGGTTACTGACTCTGCAAGCCTTATCTCCTCAGGCAGGTCATTCCAAAGTCGCGGGGCCCTGACAGAGAATCATGAATCAGTGAAACTTTCTTTGTTCTTTTTGCCGATTTTCTGCTCCTAGATGACATCATACATGAAAGTAGATCAGTACTGCTCTCCTAGTTGTCATTCACTGTATGTAGAAGATGGACGTAGCCACCATGACGTCACCATTAGTTTGTGTGACCCTTTGCTGCATGTCTCTCTCCTTTCTACCCCCTTTCACTCTGTCTATCAATAAAACTTGAAAAATCTCCCCCCAAAAAAGAAATTCTATAGACATCATCCCAGAAAATAACCTTTGCTTGCTGCTGGATTAAACTTTTGTTGGATTCAGATGGGGTCAAGCATGTTTGACATTAACCCGGCCAGGACCACCACAGTGAACGCATGGTCCTGACAGTGAAGCATGGTGTGGTGATATAGGCCTGCATGAGTGTATAAAGTGTTGGTGAGATGACATGTATAGACGGGACCATGAATCCCTTTGCATCTACCAAAGTACTGGCTGACAAGATGACTCCCAGTCTGCAGAAGCTTGGCAGAAGAGAAGTATTCCGGCATGATGACGATCCATAGCCTAGTGCCAAAATCACACAAGAGTTTCTGAAGAAGACGGAGATGAAAACGATGACCTGAAAAGTATGTCACCTAACTCAAATCCAATATGACACCTTTGGGTTATTTTAAAGAAACGAGGAAGGGCGGCGAATCTCTGCAGAAATTTGGCCACAATAAATCTGTCATTCTACTTCCATTATCAGATCTATGGTCTGTTGTGAAGCAACAACGGCAATATGACACAAATAAAGTCACTGTTGATTTAGCATGTAAGAGAATTCTTGCTTTAACTCGCCATCAAGTTATCTAATAGAGTGGGAGGAGATGTTTTTCCATTGAGTGAAGCCTCCTCCTTCTACTCCTCCAAGGGCTAACGTTAGTGACCTGCTTCACTGCCATCTGCTTCTGTTGCAATTGGAGCAGACGCTGCCGGTTGTGCTACTTACTACTATCATAATAGAACTGTAGTATAGTTTGCAATTAAGTAATCAATTACTGTTTCCATAACGGCTAATAACAACACATTTTAAGAAGTAGGTGGGTAGGGTAGGATGCAGCCATCCTGACCCCAACAAGCATCATTTTGTTTATCTATTTAGTAAATGTTACTATTCTAAAAACATTAACCAAAGTAGTGAACATAGCAAATAAAACCCCTGCTAAGTGTCGGTGTCTGTACCCTTTGATTTTTATAATTTGATTCACTGATGATGAAAAATAAGGTCAGAAAGATTTCTTGAGCCCAAATAAGCACCTCTGAGCCTCATTTGTGGCCACAGTTGCTCATTTCCATCAGAAACAAGCAAACATCTGGAGACGTGTTTCTGGATAATTTTTCATTGTAATTCCAGTGTTCACACTTTTCAGATTATTTTGGTATCCTGGGGAAATATCTGGCCTTTTTGCCTTTTAAATACTTCACTATTCCCCCTTTTCCACCAAGATGAACCAGGTGCTAGTTTGTTGCTGGTGCTAGTGCTGGTGCTAAGTTGGTTCAAATCTCATTCCTCCTAACGACCGGTTTGCTTTTTCACTGGCAAGGAGCCCAGTTGGAGCCACGCCATGGCGTCACCGTAAAACGACTATGCTTACATCAACTACATCGCAATTAAATAAATACAATAAGTTGATGATAATATCTATGTTTATCTTTATAGATGGTCTTCAGGCTGATTGCGAGGTGGAGGTCGCCTGTTGCCTGGGCACATCTGCAATTGCACTACTGTTGGGACACAATTGTACTGGATTTCAGTGCAACAGTGTGTGAAAAACTTCTGTGTGTCCCAGGAGTCATTCCAGTACATCTGCGATCAGACCAGGGACATCCTGGTGAAAAAGGACACAAATTCCTGCTTGTGTGTCCCTTTCTACCAGTGATTGTTGGTCATGATAACCTCACCCCCAGCCCCTGAAATACTTGGTGCTTAGCTCTGGCCCAGCAGAGAGTCGGTGCTTGCTAAGCACCAGTTTTTAGCACTTCCAGCCGGTGCTTAGGAGGAGGAAACACAAAGAACTGGTACTAAGTCAGGCTCTGAACTAGCCCTGGAACCAGTTCAGTCAAAAAGTGGCATATGTGCTCCAGCTTGTTGCTACACTGCCAAACATCATACAAAAATTTCAATCTTTGTTCATTAGCTTAGTATGCATATACTGTATATGTTTTCTCATTTCAAGTTGTTTCGAATTAGCATTTCTAGTTTTTATTTTCATAACTTCATGAAGTTTACATTAGTTCCAAAGTGACCTGATACATAAAGACCAACGTTAAACATCTGATCACAAAAATAATTTTGAAATAGAGTTAAAAAAAAACTGGCAAAGGAGATCAATAAATTACCACATCCACTGTTGAGCCCCAAATTTTCCTCACAAAATTTTGATACTATATAGTCAATTTTTATTTGAACAGTTGGTTTCTTATGTTTCAAAACATCATAAACAAGTGAGAGGGGAAGGGACGTTGTGTTAAAGATATAAATAATACATTTTAACAAGTTCTATTTTTGTGTCATGTTATTTCCAGACAAAAGAAACCTATAAGACAAATAAAAACTAACCATAAATCATAGCATGTACTGTAGAATGAGGACAGGAGGATTTTTGACTTGACATAAAATTTGAATGCAGCCCTTTTACCTATATTTTACTGTTCAAACAACAAGCCATGTTTTGCAGCATAACAATGGTAATGAAGAGGTGGTGTACAGCTGGTTATTTGTACAGCTTTTCTGCAGAAAATAGCTTCTCTTGAAGTTAGAAAAGATGTTGCTGAGAGCACAGTGAACAGTGAACCAAAAGGTGTGGGCTGTACAGCCAAAACAATTAGCGAATAGACACTAAAATGCAGCACAGAGCCGAGGGGAACTGCAGAGGCGGCTCATCATTAACTACAGGTTTGCTACTACTTGTGACCCCTTTCACATACATAGTCATTTTATCCATTGTTAATGTAAAAGCATTGATTTGAGCAGCTTTAACTATGTATGCAATCACATACAAACTTTGAAGCACACTCCTCTATTATTAGAAGAGATAACACCAAGACAACTGCGTTAGGTTCATTTTATAGGTGCTTTTTAAAGTAAAAAGCCTTTGTTGCTTCAGCAAACAAGTAATTTAATACACTATTCTAGTAAAGTGTGCCTGCATTTGTGTGACTATGTGTGAAAGACAGTAAGCCATGGCTAATTTTGCCCATCTGCACTGACACAACTGGAAATTTCGAGCCTCTTTTTAATTAGGTGTTCTCAGTCATTTGTGAGCTGATGTGCTCGGATGTCTATCCCACGCTAAGCTGCAATATGTTTTAGACAGCGCTGACAGCTTGTTATCCAATCAGCTCCCATCTAATCTCGCGGCTCACCTCTTATCCCTGTGAAATCTTGCAGTTTTTAATTCTCATACCTGACCAAATATTGTGCAAGAGGGAGCGCAGCTCTGCAACACGGTTTGACGTGGGATTTTGTTTTCGCCTCACTTCAGAAGACAGTGGACATTTAGCGCGACTCGCTCTAAGAAAATGTCTAAAACTTTGATTGCGTGGTGTTTAATTGTTGTCGCATGTATTAAAGCACCTGCCAATCACCCTGGAAGTGAAAGCACACTCCTGAGTTCTCTTTAGAGTTGTTGGATGGTGTGATTTACTTTCACACCTAAATCGTGTCTCTGAAGATGGAACTGATTTCCCCTCTTCTATCTGGCATTCTCTGCCCTTTTCCCCCTTGATTGAAAAGCTTTTCTCCACTTGTCCTTTTCCCGTGATGACGTTTGTGATCTTATTTAAAATACAGTTGATTGCTGGTTATTGTCCCTCAAACCCTGAAGAGTTTTAGTGTCTAGACAGAAATTCTTCAGTGCTCCATTAAATCAGCTTCAAAGCAAGAGATCAAAGCCAAGACTGGAAGCTGGACAATAGTCTAAGTCACTGAAAGTGGTTCATAGAGTCGCTATACCTTTGTGTTAGTCTGATGATGCCATTATCCGTAGTCAGACATGAGCTACGATGTTCTGTCTGAAGCTCAGAAGAAGACGTTGTTTCTGGCAGTAGTGATACTTTGAGATTCGATCTTCCCACCTCTCCTCACAAACAGAGGTGATGGAGATTGTAAGAGCAGGATAGAAACAGTTCATTGTACTACACACAACTAAATAAATGTCATTACTGTAGAGGACTTTTTATATATAGATGGCTGTGAAGCAAGCATTCATTAAGTGTGATTGTTTCCTGTTCTCTGTGTAAGTTACAGAAACTATTATTCACACTGTGACGTATTCACAAGCTGTACTTTTGGTTGCAATCTTGTCCCAAACCAATTAGTCACCAGTCAGTGGATCCCTTCACTGAGCTGAGCAAGGGATTTTAAACCCAAAGTAACAAATGGACATCCAAAGCCTTTTGATAGCGTCCGGATGATCAATTAGACAGTCTGTGTCGTGAAGTGATAGCAGAGGATGAACAACATTCATAGGCGGCTGTTGACATTCAGGATAGGAGGAGAAGAATGACACTTACTGCGTTTCCTGTTGTTGATAAGGGGAAATGGCAAAGTTAGCCGGCTACAGTAGAGATAAGTGGCTCACAGGCTTCATGATTTTGCTGAATAAAATGCTGGCCTTTCATTTTGTCGAATGCGAGGGTCTAGTCATCTGGTTACCCCGCTGTTGTTAATCCTGGAAATCAATAGCTGGTGATGTGATGGAGCTGCCACTTGTAGCAGCATTGGAGAAATGTTATCGATTCTCACTTCTCCGGTAGGGCTCATAGCCTAAGTCACTTTTCTCTTCAAATGAGGCCGTTGGTTACATGTAATTCCTTGAGGCCAGCGACACACTTTATGCATCTGCGAGTACATGAGGGTCTGTTAAGTCTGAGTCCGTGTAAACTCCTCTTTGGACGTCTGCCTTCAGCTCAAATTCAGTACACTACAAGAGCGGTAGTGTGCATGTGCTGTAATATGTACTGTAGATGCTGAGCCATTCCCCACATATGGAACAACGTCCTGTAATAGAATTCAGAGCAACTGAGCGTCAGTGGTGTCCACAGCTGTCCTTACATGAGTCTGCAAGGGAGTAAAATCCCAGCATAAACCTGACCTGCAAACAGCAGCACATTTTCATTTTCATCAGATCACACGGCCAGCTAACTTGAAGCTGCCACGGTGGAAGTGCATGTTAAATCAAGTGGAGTCCCGCATTTAGCAAAAATATATTATAATCTAAGAAATGGAGTGTTTTAATGCATATCTGCAACATTTTTATATACACATCTGTGGCATTTATAAGCTAAGGTATACGTTTATGCATGTTGTTTGGGCTTTATCCTGGTGACAATGCAGTGTGTATTAGAAAATATGTTGACAGATAATGGCAATATCGTGATGTATTTAGTGACAGAAGGAGAACATCAGATATTTACAGCCAATTCTTAATGCACATTTTGCACAATGTCATGGGACAAGTGTGTTTTATATGACAAGCTGCAGAATTGTTTCAGAAGACACAGTCCACCCTATCATTCATTGGTGTCTTTGACAACAGGAGAGGATAACTGCACAGATTCAGTATTGGATTGTATTTTGTTAGGTAGTAGGTACATTTTACTAATTTATTTTTTTTTTTTTTTACTTATTTAAAGTTATTTGATTTCATGTGCCACCAACTCCCACTGAGAACAACAACAAAAAAAGAAATCAAACCAGCCCTTAACAGAAAGTAGTTACAATGCTCTCAGTATATTATATATGACATAGTAAATCTAAGCTGATAATGACACTACACTAGCTCCTGTGCTCTGTTTGCACGGCTGTCAACACAAATGATTGGTTACCTTGTTTTGATAGTGTTACCATGCTTGACTGCCCCGGATTCAAGCTGTGTGCAGAGCTTTAATTGCAAAGCCAAAAAAAAAATCACATAAAGGAATGCAACCAACTAAACATTCTCACACTAACACAGCAACATTTTACTGCCCTTTCCTTACAAAAACCTGCGAACCTAAAGAAGTGTTCCTGGCCTGGAACGTTTGCTATTGTGAAGTGCTGAATGACACATCTTATGGGCCTCTTTTTTTGCAGTAGTTGCTTTGAACCTGGCTGTTCTGAAAGGAAGGTTTTTATGTGAAGACATTCCTTGTGTAGAAGAGCTTGGAAATCCTTTAGCCAAACCACTGTTGCTGTTTAAATTGACAGCTGCATCTGTGACTTAAATTCAAATTGTTCTGCAGTGTGTTGTTAATTGTGTGACAATGAAGTGAAGAGGATGAAGAAATTCTCCGCTGATACTGTCTTGTTCATATGTAAAAAGGTTTATTAAGACAAGTACAGAAATCTGGCACCAGCTGGTTTGCCAGCGTGAAGATTCAAAGCCGAATAGAATAAACCCCCAAGCAACCAATTCTTCTGTCTTATATAGGGGGGTTGTTTTGATGAAATGAAGGACAGAACATATGGTACATATTAGAAAGAAAAACACATATCCTATACCTTCTCCTTATTCACCTGGGTATTGAGCTTTAAATTATGGATAGCAAAGCCATGAGTCTGAAACTCCTGCAGAACATCAGACACCTCAAGTGTCCCTCAGGTTCCTGTCCCCTCACCTCTTCAGATCCCACATTGAGCTCCCCAGCTTCCACACAGTCATCCCACGCCATATCCACCTCTTCTGACAACCAGCATCAGCCAAACAACCACTCACCGCTCCGGGTTTCCACTGCAGTCCGTTCCTCTACTCCAGCCAGCCGGTCCCTCTCCTCTCCACCCCTTGGAAATCCTCTCCAAGCTTCCCTCACCATTCTCTAAAGGCTGCTGCAATAAATTGTTCTTAACCGTCGCTAACTCTGCTTTGTCCAGAAAAACACACTGCCCAAAACAAAAACATGCTGGAGGGAAATACTGTGCAATGCTGTTTCATCATATCAGACAGAATGTTAATTCTGTGTTTATCCCAGCTGTCTTGTTTCTTGTCTTCTTTAGTTGATTACCTTTAAAGTTACTGCTGATAGATTTTTTGGCGCTGGGTGAAGAATAGCTCCGACCTCAGGTGAGGCTGATCAGCTCAGTGGAGATAACATGTTAGATAACGGACAAAACTTGACATCGGTCTGAGAGTCACAGAGCTGCAGATGTTACAACCACTTCATGTCCAAGGCCGTAGTGTGTACCTGCATGTGTGTATATATATATGGATGTCAGAATCACGCACCACGATCACGTCTGCTCTGTTTTTCAAGCGTTTTGACCTTCTGTTCAAAGATTTAACAAATGGCTCAGTTGAGCTCACAGCCTGACAGCGTACGAGTGTCCAATGAACCGTGATGCATATTTAACAGGATCCACCAGCCTGCAACATCTCTGCTATAAACCCCGCTCTCGTCAAGCCATTCAGACACTCTTAGTTGCAGGTCGGAGTGTACAGACAGCCTCGATTATTCGCACCATTGGACAATCCTCAGCATATCAGACAATGCTACTAATGATAATGAAGGACGAAGCACTCCTGTCTCCCGTTTTTCTCTCAAGGCCTTTGCTAAACACTCCTTAACTCACAAACGCTCTTGTCACATTGTATTTGTCCAGATCAGTCCGAGAGTTTCGAAGAATGATTATTCACTTTCAAGTCTTCACAAGCCCCATGCAGTTTGTGTGATTGAGTAATTATTGTGAACTATACTTGAGCTAACATGAGTTTTTCTCCGACGAGGAGCACTCGACAATCAGACTGGTTTACTGGTGGCCACTGTTACACGTCTGACCAATTAATAAGATGATGAGAGCAGGCTTGATAGGAGCCCCCTTCAAACTGGATTTATTTTTCTCGGGGTGGTGGGGTGATTTTGACACGGCCTGCGATGGTGAGTGATTTTAATCCATCAGTGTGGGTGACTTTTCATCTTCACTCCAGTTATAATAGCAGTGACAATTACAGTCTTTGTCTTTTAAAGTGGAAGGAAGCTCTTCTTTCTGCTTTGTTTGTTTTTCAAATCATCTCACTGTGAAATTTAAGTACGTAAAAAATGTTTTTTTGCTTATCTGATGGAAGCGCATCGATACCTACATATAGACATATCTGGAAACCAGCAGGACTGCAGGGAAAGGTGAAGTCATCAGGTTTGAAATGTGCTGTTGTAACCTGGTCTTCTTTTTTTTTAAAAAACCTGCATTTGTTTGCATTTTTTGGAAATGTGGACAATAGTATTAAAGCAGCTATCAGTAGTAATCACTGTTTGCATTGCAGGACATGTTTACAAAGGTCTCTACAACTGGCTGGATGTGTGCAAACAATTAGCTATGCATGCTAGCACAATTGTCTCATCAGCTCACAGTGCACCCTAACACCCCGTAAATTAATTCGGCCTATCCAATCCAATCCCGTGCACAGATTATGCCATCAATGAACACTGCATCTTAGTCAGTGAAGTAGATCAGATCATTAGGCGGAGAGCATGATAAGGGCATCAGTTATAGAAAAGAGATATACAGTAAAGACTCTGGCACTCCTGACAGATAATAACTTATAAAAAGTTGCTCTCAGCAACCACCTGGAGATGAAAGAACCGTGTCAGCGCTGCTTAATGGGGGACCTGCTGTTGTTGCTTGCCTGTACTGGCAATGACCCTGAGCACACTAAAGCCCTGTAGACTGATCCACTTCAATTAGCTAATTGCTGTTGAAGGCTAATTCACTCTGCTGTGTCACTAGAGAAGCACATCATCTTGATATGGTTAAGTGAGTCGGCCAGGCCAATTAAAACTATGGACAGTATGACAATATGAGATAGGCCTCTTTGATTGCATTGCTACAATAGTGTCATAGTCCATCACTGCACCACACCAGGCTGCTACTGGGCAGGCTGGCTGTCACTCTGACAAGTATCACAAAGGCCAGGTATGAGGCAAACACTCTAGGAAGGCAAAAGTTTTAACACTGGGTGTGAATAGACACATTGAAAGGTGCAAGTCATTAATCTTATTTGCTATGGATCAGTTGAATCAGTAACTAAGAAACATCAAACAAACTAGTGTCTTTTTAGCAACCAACTGGCACTTTATACATCTTCTCACCAGCATATTTTATCTCTGTCTTTTTTATCTATATTGCTATATTGACTGTCTGTCTGTCTGTCTGTCTGTCTGTCTCTGTCTGTCTGTCTGTCTGTCTATCTATCTATCTATCTCTGTTGAGAGGGGTGAAGTAAAGTAAATCATACCAATGAGGGTAACAATCCACAAGCTTCCCTTGAAGCGTCTCATGGTATTGCATTTGGCTGTACGTGAATGTATGGGAGGGAATGAAGAAACATGCGAAGCTCAGTCACACAAAATTCTGCAAAATCCAAATTCCAGTGGAATCACTTCACTCTGTGGAAGTGCTACAGTGAGAGTAGAGTTTTTACCTTGGTCAACTTGAGCTATCTTAGCTTACAGTTATAGTTTTTTTTTTTTTTTTTTTAACTTTTTGATAACTCTTAATTGAATTACAGTGTAAAATCCAAAGAATCTTAGAGTATATGGTCCAGTATGCCCAGGTAGTGCACAGTAATTGACCAAGTGGCCTTGCAAGTAGTCACTAAGCCTCTGAAACCACCTATTTAAAAATAAAATGTAGAGACAGAAGTTAAAACCCAGTGTAGCAGCTTGGTCTCCTCTGTTTGCTTTCCTCACCTCTAACCTGTCACCACACCAGATTTGAGGATTGTTCTTTAACTAATGGTTGGTGTCATTCAGCCCTGTAAATGGTCGGTGGTCAGTGTCACTGGTGAGCTTTACAGTGCATTTACAGTGTCCGGTTGAGGCGACATGTCTTTGTGATCTGTTCCCCAGAATGATGTTACTATAGCTGGCATGTCTGCCTGCGTTTCAAGACTGATTGTTCCACTCAAGCCTCTGCTTCATGCAGTTCTGCTTTTGTATGAGGTCTCTTGTGTGCTGATAATGACCGAGCAGGGTTTTGTAATCCTGACCCTCCCGCTGTCTGGGAAGCTGTGCGTCTGCTGTCAGAAGTTGTTGGTGCAGTCTGACCCTGCGCCGGTGGAATCCCCTTCACAGATCCGTTTACTGCAGAGCACTCAGGGTGTCATTTGGACGGTGCGGATTGTTCACATGTGGTGCATTAGGATCCCTTCTTCTCAGAGTTTGGTCCCTGCTGCCACTGGAAGACCCGGCCGTGCACTTTGTTTCCTCCGTCTCATTAGCTCACTGCTGGGCCTGTAGGGTACAGTGCAATAACTGACAAGCAGCTAATTTGCTGCGACAAGTGGGCCGGCTACTTTTTAATATGCTGTGTCTGTTGAAACCTGTGATTTTGAAAAGAAACAAGTTCATTATCAAAGTTTTTATTTATCTATTTATTTCTGTGGCGCCACATCTCTTGTCTTGAGTGTCTTTGAACTCATGTAACCTTTAGAGTCCCGAAGTGGTTCAACTTTTCTGTAATTTCCTTGGGATGAAATTCCCCTTGGTGGCGTTGTTGACACACAAACAATCTTCCCCCCTGCTCTCGCCACACCAGCATTCTGATTCCTGCACAACTGTCCAGTTGCTGTGTAAATATACTGTAGAGGTTGCTATAAAAGTGTTTGTCAGGTGGGCACTTTTAGAAAATTACAAAAATTGTCAGACACAGCCTCTCTCTCTCTCTGGCAAAGGGAAAATCAGGAAGGTGGGAGCTGTCGGACCTGTCTGAAGCCCTGATACCCAAGTGTCCATGGGAATTTACAGTTTTTTGAGTTACCTTCCCTTTTTATTACATAATATCAGCTTCGCAACTTCTCCAGGCTTAAGTGGAACTTTTTAATAAGGTGCTAAACAAATCTGCCGGAGTCACCTTCTGACATGTAAACACTGGGGGAAAAAATAGAGCCTCTTCATACACCTCCTGCTTTTCACTTCCTCCATGCTCTTTTATCCATTTGGTGTTATGGCAAGCCATCTCTGCTGCATGAGCTGCTTCTTTCAACCCCCAGCAGCCTTTCATCTTGCCTGGAAAAAGTGAGTGCTCCCATGTTTATCCCCGATTCATGGAGTATGAAGAGTCAGGGTACAGCAGAGGGTATAAGGGGAGGAGGATGCACAGCGGCAGACAAAGAGTTGGGTAGATCTGAAGGCAGTCTTTAACTGACAAAGGCCCCAGCTTACTGCATATCTGTGACATTAAGGATTAGCGGCTGAGAGACAGTGCTCTGCCTGCACTTGTTAATCTCTCCCCTCCCAACATCACTCACTCAACCTCATTCTCTCCGTCTCCCTCTTTCTCGCCAGACGCTTCCTCTGCCCCAACTTTAATTAGTTTTAGCACGGATTGAAGGAAAAGTTGGTGCTTTCTTCAGGTGATAAAACAGTAACTGCCACTGAGCTTAGTCAGGGTTAACAGAGTTGAGGTCAAGTGTGGACTCCTGGGAGTTTGGATCAGACGGCAGGACTGAAGAGCAAACTGGGGGCCGAGGGGAAAAAAAGAGGATAAAGGGAGGCTGAAATTGGCTGTCTTTCATTTATGTCTTTATCATTTTGGCGCAATGGGACACTGAACTGACAGAAGGCCCCGAGCACATTTCTATCACACACAATCACAGCAGTGTTTCTGACCGCTTTCAAAGTGCTGATTGTCACGCTTTTATTCCAGGAAATATGTTTAACTTATTGCTTCACTTTGAAGGTCCAGCTCAACGAGATGAGTAATGGTTTTGTAACGAAATAGCCATCTGGACATAGCTGCCTATTCATTAATTATGCAAAGGAGTGCTAATCAGAAATAATGGGCTTCTTAATTACTGTCCTAACAACAGAGCTATAGAACAGGTGACCAGAAGCAGCTTGGCACCTGGACATTCCACCACATACAGTTTGCAGGAACAAACTGCAAATTGACATAATGAGGTTGACAAACTGTCAGCGATTAATGAATGGCGCCGAAAATTGAGTTAATTGTCTCGCAGGTGTCCTCCGGGTGCTGCATTTCATCTTATCAAAGTGTCACTTTCTTAGAAAAAACTGGCATTATCAAGTGGATCTCATTTAAGCACCCCATGCAGCGCGGCCACCCCAGGATGCTCCGCTGTTTGATTTTCTTGTTTATATTTCATGCGTGGCGCTATTTTTTAAAAATGTAATTAATACAGGCACATATGGTTGAAGCTTACACCACCATATTTTGCATACTGATGTAATATACATTATTTATTTACACATGGGTTTGCCCTTCGCTGGACAGGCTGCACAGTTTTCCAGTGGATGCTGAGCTTTGTGGCGCAGCCTGAATGACCACAGCCAAGATGGTCATTCATGTGAGATGTTCCATTAAATGTCTTGTGTTCACTTTACAATTACTCAAAGCAAACTTTAAAGATAGAACTTGTCATGTCATGCAAATAAAAAGTTTGAATTATAGCCTCTAGGGACCCGATCTTTTCTGGGCCTTGCATTTTTGATTTACCCTAGTTATTTGGGATTAGTAGGACCTAATAAATATAAAAAATAAGCTTTGTCTTTGAATAAGTAATAGCCAGTCGTGGCTATGCACTGCACTCGTCACCGGGTTCAGCGCACAGCTCCTGGAGAGTCGTGGAATAACTAGCACAATAGGTGGGGTTTTCAAAGTTTTTCAGACTTCCAGAGGTAGGGTTATGGTGCAGGGAAGCCAAAATACGGTGTACACGCGTGTGGACGCAGGATCTCAGGAGGTTAATCACGCTTCAATCTACTTTGTCGAATCAGCCATTGAAGGAAACAACACATTTACTCTCCATGTTGTTGCATAAGTATGTCATTAAATGATTTGCACTCGCCGTACATAATCCCTTTTAACACCAGTGGTGGCAAAGTCTTTGTGCAAGGTATTTGCATGCCAACAGGAGCCTAAGTTGCCCAACAGCACTCCGGTACATCAAACAGGCAACCCCGCAATTAGAGGAGAACATGCCTTCCCACCGGAGCCATGGCCGCATATGTATTCATATCACATATGCATGTGTAGATATCAAGTACATGCACACATAATGCGCACACATCTATAGTCAAGAGTGTACGACCCATGAATTCAATAAAATAATGCTTTAAGGCTTCATTAAGGTAGAAAGATGTTAAGAAAGGTCTTCCACATAGGACACATCACAGCGACAACTTTCTGTAACAAGTAAGTAACACCTGAGGCACCGTAATTAGTTACGTCTCATATTTTAATTTGTGGCCGAGAACATTGGAGGGGAAATGTTTTTGTGTTGATAGTATTAGAGCAATTAGAATCCTCATCATTTCCCTCTGGAGGCCCGGGCAGCCAAGTGCTAATGTCTAATGGAAGCGAACAAATAAATCCTTCAAATACTGGCTGTAGACAAACCTAGGTGCACTAGAATCCACAGCGGACCTCTCAGAAGACACGCTGACTCTCTCCTGGGGGGATTTCGGCAAGTGGCTAAATGGTGTATCAAGACAGTTTGCATTTCCAGAACTGTCCAGTAACAGCAAAAAAGATAACTGAGAAAGACAGTTATTTCTTTAGCTCCATTGCTTTACATTGTGTCTCTGTTTATAGCAACTTAAATCCGTGCATGATGCAAAGTAGCCTCTTCATAGACGCCACTGATTAATTTTTTGTACAGTTTGAGCTCACGCTTCCATACATATGCATATATGTAGATTTCAGACGTATTACTCTCGGGGTTGGTTTCACACACACAAGATCTCTTTTTAAATAGATTCTGTTGGGCTGACGGAGATATTTTGAGTAAATTTAATATTAACAAAGTGCACTGTTTTCCTTTGATCTGCCACAAAACAGAAATACACCACAAAACCATGTCAAACCTGCTGCACGAGAAGAAGAAGAGCTGGCTGTCCCAGATATCTGCAACTTTAAACTTAGTCCAGTTTTAAGTACAGTATTTACAGAAGCATGACACACAAACAGTGAATGGGTTGCAGAGAACAAAACAAAACAAACATTCTTATAAAGAGACAGGAGTAACTAAACCTCTTTTCAGACATGGGATATATATATGACACTGTTTACCTTGTCAGTCTGTTAAAAAAGCAGCATTCTGTCATGTAAACAGAGATCACTTCTAGGTCAGTGTGCGTCACATTCAGTCAGACATACTCACCACAGTGATGAAGAGAGCCACAATATTTGTTGTTCAAGCCAGATTGGACAGTACATCAGGTGATTTATACTGTATAATAATGTGCTAATAAACATCAGGCTTAATCCAAACTATTAGCAAACTTAACAAACTGTCCAAATTACTAATAGCCTTGTTTATTTAGGATTTTCCTAATCACACAAAATTCCATCCACGTGTGATGATGATCTAACTACTTTAACAGCAGTAAAATAGAAATATCCTGACAGATGGGATGGAGGTCAGGACTGAACTTAAGGATAATCGCTATGGAACAAAAGATTTAACTGTAGCTGATGAGCTGTGAGTCTGTGTGTACACATTGTGACTTGCTGTGAGATCCTGATCAATTCTGACTCCATGTTGGGGGAAAAGTAGAATGAAAACAATTACTAAAGGTACTGCTGTTTTTCCATGCGAGAAAATGTGCACAACTTTCTTGCTTTGCGAACCCTCTGATGAATCCTGCTGCTATCTTATTATTAAATACATGCTGCAGGTATTTAGGTAATTTAAACACAAGACACTATTGCTAAAAAAGGATTCATAATCAGTGAGGACCTAGGATCCCTAATCTGTCTCAATACCTCACAGTGAGCAGTGATTCCTAACACATCTCAGGGGGTCATCAGGTGGAAACCTCCCTTCAAAGGTGTTTCACCTACTTAGTCCCACGACATCTCCAGGAGGCTAGGAGGTGAACTCTGGCGTCCCAGAGTCACCCCCCTAGTGCCAGTTCACACTGCTCCTACACAATCCAACCAGCACTGCCGCGTTCAACTGACCCAGGACCTTTGAGGAGATGCTCCAGGTAGTGACCAGTGCCGATGCTACCATTTAGCTAGTGCAATTGCTACATGCTACTCTAACCACTACTTGCTTAAAACATACTACTGACAAATCGCTATTGTTAAATGCTTCACTGCTACCCTAGCACTAGATGCCACACACAACTGCTAAGTGCTAAGTGATTATGACAGAAGGCAAGCAAAACAGGAGCACAAACGAAACAAACCTGTACCTTACAACACAAACTCACCTGAGCTGGCCGCATGGTCCCACAGAAAGACTCTAGCAGGCCACTCCCTCACCTTAAATACACTCACTTCCTCTTCCTGGATCTCTGCCTATTGGAAGAGGGAAAATGGGGCAGGGAAAGTAGAGCAGAGGAGAGGTGTCTGTCTGGACTGTATCCTCTCCTCCTGCCGGGTTAGGCATGTCCTCTGCCTCCCCCTTCTCCCTCACTATCTTTACTTCACCCCCCAACTACTATTATTTCTCCTAATCAATTATATAATATACTCAGACAAAAGACGCCTACAATCAGCTGGAAGCAACACACTAAACTTCAGGTCCTGTCAACGTTCTGTTGAAACTTGAGTTAAATTTACTCGTGGTGAGTCTCATTAATGTGGCCCGATAAAGACTTCATCTTCATTGCAATAACGTTTTATTTTTATGGACATCATGATGTGCAATAGATGTGAAATCCTAGAGCAAAGTGAATGACAAAGGTGTTGTTGAGGTTTTGACAACATACTGTGTCTTTACTGCTTGTGATATTTTTGGACCAATGTCCCAAAAAATGTGGAAAAATCCTTTAACAAATCAACTCCCATCACTCAAAATGCGTTGTTTGTGCAAGCCTCTCCATTAGTGCAATGGTGTGTAGTTCAGACTTGTTGAAAGTGATATGTAAAAGTTACTGGATCCCATCTAGTAAGATTGCCGTCACAACTTTTACTAAAAAGTAACCGACCAGGGTGCTTATTCAGACACGACGCTAACACCATCAGATTAACAGAAGGGAGTGCATGTCTAAAAGGGAAATAAATGTGAGTGCAGCTTACTGAACTAACTGACAAAGCTAGGCTGGTAATTTGGTTTCAATGGTGGGGTGGAAAACGGAAAAGAAATTGAACTAACAAATCGCACATGGCATTTTATCATCATGTCATTTAATATTTAATTCTGTTCAAGTTATTTTTTTCACATTATTGGATGCTTTGGCTTGGCAGTAGAGTTACATGTTACTGAAGTCAATGTCTGACTGAATCATAGGCTTTGATGGAGACAAGCTAGAAAAGCATATTGAGGACAGAAAGTTATTGTGATAGATTTGAAAACAGCTGGTGCCACCTAATCCAAAAGTTGATTAAATTCACCTACCACGGTGACGGGCAATGCTTACTGAGCGCCTCTGACTGCTGGATGCCTCCTCTTGGCAGACCTGTGTCCATCTGAGCTGCACACATCGACACTGAGCTGAGACAGGTTGTAGAAGGGCAAACTGTTGGACTGATGATCCTTTTAGTCAGTCAGACAGCAGCTTTTGGACTTTTTAAGGAATAGCTTAGAAGTAATAAGGTAACAGACACTGCTGATTCCTAAGGGAGCATTAATGCTGTGTAATGGTATAATTATTTTGTTCCATTACAGCGTTTCAGCTTCTGCATAAAACACTTGAACAGAATTAAATTACAGATTCAGTTCTCTCTGCTGAGTAATGGCTACAAAAAGAATGTTCTGCATCTGAATTTTTAAAAAGCAGATCAAAAAAGAAACAAAAATAAATGTTCTTTTTTGTAATACCGCTATCACAGATGTCACCTTTTATGTCCGTGGGAGAGAATGTAGTCTGTGATACTCAAAGACGATTGCAGTTATTTCTGCATTCAGGGACAAAGCCACCCTATCAGTCTGTGTCCCCACACCACTGCACAGCTAATTGAGTGTCACTTTGAATATCGCCGCTTTCTTTCTGCTTATAAGAAAACTCCTAGACAAGGAGGGAGTGTAGAATGGGGTGTCATTGCACTCCCAAATCATGCACATCATCAATCTTGATTTCAGAGCCTAAGGCGGGATGAAGGGAGACACTGGGCGTGCTGATGATGATTTCTAGTGTTTGTCACCTCTGTGTCCTCAGGGATGAGCCCTGCTTCATTATAAATAATCATAGTGTTTAATCCTTTACATTGTGCTTGCTTGATATGTGCCCAGACCCGGCAGACAAGGATGCAATTAAAGAACAAGACCTCAGAGATCTGAGGTGATTAGACAGAATCATGACTCCTTCAGGTCACGTCTCCTGATCTCAGCGGTGCACTCCCACTGACGTTGTTGCTTCTCTCAGGTTACATTAACATGCTATTGTTCGGATGAGTGCATTAATATTCACATACTACTCTCATATCAAGGTTGATTTCTCAACCAGATGAAGTCAACACGTCGCTGCACAAATTAATTCTGTGCCGGAGATTTTTATATTGCCTTTAAATGAAATGTGACTGCTGTTAGTAATCAGAATGATTGTTGGTTTGTGTGCAGAACTTCGACTATTTATCATTATGTTCATGAGTTTTAAAAAGATAGCAAACACACGCTTGCATGTGCTTTATTACCCCGTTTATGCCTTTTTAAGTAATTTACCCAAACAGATTGATTAATAAAGCTGTGATTTTACAGATGGTGTTTTATTCAGGATGAACAAACAGTGCAGTTTTGCAGTCCTTGTTCAGAATTCATCAAACACAAACCATTTAGTGGGTCACCATAAATGCAGTTATGGAAAATACCAATAAACTCACTCTTTTGAATTTGTCTCAGACTTATTTGTAGTTAAAATTATGCATTTAAAAGCTAAAAGCATCTATTGTTCTTCATTTGGACTGACAATTAATTATATCCAAATGTTTTCTCTGTATTTCCCCAAATGCCAGGTAGACTGAGGCACATAAATACACTTAATTGCAGACAAAATCTTAGAAAACACTGATGAGCTGACAGTAAAAATAAAGATACGCCTTGATCAAACTAAATACATAAAGAAAATTAAAATTCAGTCCTTGATTCAATCATTCAACAATGAAATATGTTTCTAAAGAGATGCAGACAAATTAAATCAAAGCCAGAATAAAGTGTCTTGTTTGAGCACTGTATTCCACCAGAACAGCTTCAGTGTGCTTTGACATTGGATTTCCTCTGCTGGACTCTAACATGTCAGTCCAGAGTCTCCTACTGTTGTTTAATTGGGTTGAGATCTGGTGACTGTGAGGCTATAGCATAGATCTTGGCATCCCGAAAGAGACCACTCTCATCAGATACACTGATCAGGCATAACAATATGACCACCTGGCTAATATTGTGTTGGTCTCCTTATGTGGTCAAAAATGCTCTGAACCATTGGGCATGGACAAGAGGACCTCTCAGGGTGTCCTATGGGGTCTGGAACCAGGATGTTGGCACTGGATCCTTTGGGTACTCTGGCTTGTGCAGTGGAGCCTCTGTCAATCAAACTTGTTCCACTGCATCCTGTTGATGCTTGATCAGAATGGTGTGTAGGAAGTTTGGAGGTCTAATCAACATGTTGGGCCATTGTCATGTTCCTCAACATGTTCCTGATTGGTTGATGTTGTTGCCATGTGGTGGGGTGCATTTTCCTGTGGGGGTAGGCCAGTGACATTTAGGATAGCCTTCTGCATGAGGGAGTGTGATTGTTGTGGGACAATGTTTATTTGGATGTCGAAGTCTCATCAACACGGATGTTAAAATCCAAGGTTTTCCATCAGAACACCACATAGTACCAATATGATCCATGTTATTCACATTGCCTGCCAGTGGTCATGATTTTGTAGCTAATCGGTGCATGTTTCATCAATTTTTGATTCATTCATAGACGTGATCAATCAGAACAACACTGCATTAATTTGCACTGATGTGACTTTTCCTAAGAACACAAGTGGAATCAAACCACATCTGCAAACTGCCCTCCATAGTAAAACGAAGCCACCAGATCCCCTCATTGTAGGTTCAAGGGTTATCACCAATCTGTACATAACTGCCCAATGAAACTAAATTTCACTTAATAGGTACTTATAAAAAAGGAAATAGTTATTATTTTTGACACTTTGTATTATTAGAGGACTTAATATTTTTATTACTACAGAAGAAACGTTTTATCTTTTCCTTCCTGAGCAGCTTTTGGGAAGGCAAGTCATGTATTTTTCCTTTATTGTGACTGGAAAGCTTTCAGCTCTTATTAATTGAGTGTTTCCTTGGGGGGTAGAAGCAACAAAATTGATATATGACAGCTTCCCAACATGTGCTTGCACTTACACATATTTATCCAACACAGTTGTTGCCAGATGATTTTGGGGAATAATCCAACAAATGTGCTGCAGCACTGTCTGTGTTTCGCTTCAGCCCTCTGGTATCTCCCTTTGCAACAAAGGAGCAGTCTTATTGACATGAATGAGGAGCTTGCTTTTTGCTGCAGTGCCATGGTTGTTCTAAACACAGCCTCAGGTTAACCAAATGATGTCGGTGACAAATGGAAGACTTGTATGTTTGACCTGTTGTGCCTGTACAGTTTGATAATAAGTCTAGCTGAAAAATCGCATATTCCTCCATCATGCACTGACTAACACCAGTGTGGAACCACCAGCATATTTAGGTGTCCAAAGCTGTTATTACAATGACATTGGTGCCTTTGTTCTCTCTGGAACATGGCTAATAATTATCAGTTTGGTAAATTATGGTGCAAACTCCCAAAATAGTTCCCCAACTTCAATTAAAAGTGGTAAGCGTGTCCTGACATACAGGAAGTTTCCTCTACAGCTGCTTTAAAATGTTCTTAAACATGCAACACAAACTCATCCAAGCAAATGAGAGCAGTTTGTTCACGGCAGCAGAGGATTAGAGCTTGATCAGTATTTTTGTGCTCAACGGTGAATGGCTACATGATTTCATCACACAGCGATGCTGGGGTTTAAATGAGACCAAATATAAAAGTGAGGGCTGCGCACCACTTACCACTTGCTCAGTCCAACAAGGCTGTCATTTTTCTCTCGAGAAGTGGTCGCTCTCAGATCTCAGAGAGTAGAACCACTCCACAGCCGTTCTAAAACTATGTTCCCGAATTGCGCCTCAATTTTGTGACAGTACAGTTCTTGAAGCAGTGCCACCCAGCGCTGGTGCAAAGTGCTTCTAGTCAACAGGGAAGTATAATTTTAAAACCCCCCACAGGCTGTATAGTTGAAGCCGATACATGTTGCCCAAGAGCTACAATTTAGACACCCCTTATTTTATAGTGTGAATGGAAATCAGATCAACCACAGGCGTATGTGATGGGTATGTGTGCCATTAGCATGGGTTTAACAGCTGAAGCACTATTCCTGGAAACACTTAAGGACCATGGACAACCTCAAGTGACTGTCAAATTTTGCAGGCTCAATTAGTAGCCATGGCAACATGTGAGCACCAGATTGCTATAGATCATAAATTACAAGTGGTTGCAAACATGTGTTATGTTTGTCTCCTTCTGTGTGCATTTCGACTATTAAGGATAGAAGTGAGTGGGCAATACACAACTTCCTATCTATCTATCATTTCTTATAACCGATAAGTTGTGTTCCCCGTATGTTGAAATAAGCCACAACAGACATTTATAGGCTCCACACTGTACCAGTTACGCATGTTTGACACAGCCAAATGCCCACAGTAAACAGTTTTTTTTTCTTTGCCAGAACTTACCAAATAGAATAACTGAAGTGTACTGAAGTGCTGCAGGATCTGTTGTCAGAGTAAACATGAATTGTCTCCGGTGGTTCTATGTCACATTGAAAGTGCAGGATGTTAGTCCAAAAAACTGTCCAATGAATGAGAGAAAAGCAGGGGTGGAAAGCAACTGAATATTTTTACTCAAGTACTTTTTGATTTTGAGATGCTTGCACTTTACCAAAGTATTTCCATTCTATACTGATGTATACTTCCACTGCACTGTTTTTCTGTACTGTTTTTTCTTTACTTTGTACTCCACTATATCTATTTGGCAGCTTTAGTTACTCTTCATATGACAGTTTTACACAATGGTTACGATAAAAGGCTTTAAACCAGAGTTTTACAACCTTTTGTCCTTCTGATCTCTCACCAAAAGCAATGTGCAGTCAAGCTCACATTTCACACGTCTGCCAGTTGTTAATTGCTTCACCAAATAGTGTTTTTCCCTTGTAATCTCACATGGTTTTATTCCAATAAATGTTCAGATGACCTCAAAAACAATCCAGATTTGGAGAAAATGGCCAAAAAACGAAAACAGATTTGCCTCAGTAGTTTAAACTAGCTCCACCTGTAGCAGCTACAGTAGTAACAATGCTTCAGTTCATAACCTATATAATAACATATCAGGTAGAGCAGTGGTTCTCAACTGGTGGGTCGGGACCCAAAAGTGGGTCGCGAAGCCATTTTTAGAGGGTCACAGAAGCATGCCCCCCTCCTCAAAAAAGTACTGGGATAAAGTCTTTTATTTTGAAGGACGTGTTTCTTATGACACAGTTTGCTTTCAGTAGCAGGATATTTAGTGGTGGTGACACCAGTAGCAGCCCACTATTAACCTCTAGATTTGACTCTGCAAGCTTATTGGAGAAATTTATGCTAAAACATGCCAAAAATGAACCAAAATGTGCTCATAACCTGTCAAAATGGGCCAAGATATGCCCAAAACCTGGCAAAAGTGTTTAAATATACTAAAATGAGTAAAAAATAAGCCAACATTTTCTGAAGTTGTGTCAAAATGCGTTGAGACTACACCCAAATAAACCTTAATTTGTTAACAGGAACAGCAAACTCCAAAAATTTGGGTCGTGACCGTTATTAGTAGAGACATAGTGGGTCCTGACGCTGGACCAGTTGAGGACCACTGAGTTAGAGAGACCAAACCAGCACTTTTACTTGAATACATCAGCTACAGGATCTGCATTCTTCTTCCATTGCTGGTTACCTGTCAGTCCAAATAATCTCATGTTCACATCTCTTGGTTGAGTGGCTGATTCAATTTGCAGAAGCTGTGAGAGATCCAACACCGTGGTGCCGCTGCATGCTGACTCACTGTCATGACTTAAAATGGATACTTATAGGGAACTAGGCGATTGCTAATGTTATAGCTACACCCATAGACTTTTCACAAGTCACTGTATCTTAGTTCCTAAAAAGGAATGCTGACATGTTTCTGCTTTAAATATGATTGTACATAAACAAAGGTATGAAGCTGTCAATGCATTTCCTGTTTCTTGCCCATCTCAGCTCTTTATGTTAATGAATGCAGGTTAACAGTCATTATAGGACAAGACATGTTCTCACAGATACTGTATAGTGACCACGAAGGATGACACAACAAGTATATCATAACCTAGATGTAAATGTATGTACATGCACTCTATCTCACACAATACAATGACTTTTGACATCATGCAAGATGAATCCCTTATCTCTTAAAGCCACTGTTCACTCAGTCGCAGGAATGAGTGACCTTCATCAGTTTCACACACACGCACACACACACACACACACACATAGGATAACATCTGATTAGCTTAAATGCGCCTCCTACTTTCCCTGTAATTAATTCAACAGCACTTGGAGGGGAAGTAGTCCTGTTAAAGCCAAATCTTCTGCACCATTTAACCGGATAATGGCAGAGATTTTTATGATGTTTTTATTAAAGGGCGACCTTGGCTTTCAAGGTGTTGGCAGCTGATGTACTGAGCTGAGACAGGGAGTGACCAAATAGTGGGTGGTGTCAACTCGGTTCTGATGGAACTGATGATACAGAAAATTCAGTGTCACCTCACTTCATTAAGTCTAAGCCGCACAAAAATACACACAACAAACGGGTATATTACATCTCAGTACTACTCTGCCTCATGCGGGGCTTGGTAGAAAGGATGACTGAGACGTTGGGTGCACATTTAGAAGGTGCTGCACCCAGCTGCACACACAAAAATAGCTGTGTGAAGGATGAATCACTGAGATACAGAAGCTGCAAGATCGTGGGAAGCACTTTATCGGGGCGCCTTACAATGAGCCTTGCAATTTGAGCAACACAAGTGAGTAAACCCCTGTGCAATATCACTTAAGAGTCCAGTCATTATAAACTCACCTCTCAATAATGGCATTATTTCTAAGTTGAACGGTATTTCGTACTATGAACAAACACAAAGAAATGCTTCTATAATTATATGAAACATACAGGCCTCAAAATAGAAATCAGTGATTTGACACCACAGTCAGTGTGCTATATGCACAATGCAGCTGCAAAAAAAAAGGAAGGGCAATTGCTTTAGACTTGGCGCAGGGGTTATCAGCAGAAATCAGAGCATGACGCCATCCTCTGTGGACATTGTCCAGAGAAAGAAACAAAGGAAAACTGCTTACTCTTTGGCACAAAACTTCCAAATGAAACTTTGCTGATTAACATTACTGAAAGCACATTCTTCAGATGAGACAAAGATCTCTATTTTTGGCTGAAATGAGGTCCAGCATCTTTGACATGAACATGAACCTGGCCAGGACCACCTCAGTGAATACATAGTACCAACAGTGAAGCACGGAGCTGGGAATGTAGTGATTTGGGGCTGCATGAGTGCAAAAGGTGCTGAGAGATGACATTAGATGGCACCGTGAATGTGGAAATACCGGATTACTGGCTGACAGGATAACTCCCAGTCTCCAGAATTTTACCAGAAGAAAAATATTCCAGTATGATGCTGATCCAAAACCCACTGCCAAAAGTTTCTGAGGAAGAAAAAGTGAAAACCCTGCCCTGGCAAAGTATGTCACCTGACCTGAATCCCACCTTTAGCTTGTACTAAAAGAGAGAGGTGGAGCAATTCAATCCCTCCTCCAAAGACCAGCTGAAAAAAATAGTCTTTAAAGAATGGCAGAACATCTCTCCAGATTTTTTTTGCTGAGGAGGGTCATGCTAAAGGCCCACAAGCCTCAACCATAAACCTTTGGGATGTTGTATCACATGGCATCATGCATCTGAAGCTAACTGTCAAAAATGGTACCTAGCTAGCAGCTATCCATGTGTGTTTGTGCTATTTATGATTATTTATGGACTGAAACGTCTTCACTGGCTCTCACTCACACTAATCCCTCTGTCATACAGATCAATGCTCTCTCATCCACACAGATCATTCAGTGGTCGGACTGATTAGGGATCAGATAACTGTGACAGCAGCTCACAGCATGATTGTGTGTGATGAAATCGCTGAAGACACTTTCTTCTTGATGCTTCAGTGTAATAGGGAGAAAAACTAATTTAAGTTTAGCTGCCATTATCACAGAGGAAAGGCCCCGTAAAGGCTATTTTCACAGCTCACCTACTGACACGGTTGAAGTTCAGAGGAAATATTGTAGATAATATGTATGTATTTTTGGAGACTTGGATGTTTATCTCTTCAACCTCTGGATTTTTTTTTTCTTAAAAATGCCATCATTAGAGATTCTAACAACAGAGAGATGACAGGAAATGAGAGGAAAGACAGGGGGAATGACATGCAACAAAGGTCCCCAGCCAGTCAAGTCTGGGATAATGCAATTCGTGATCAGAGTGTAAATTCCTGAGCCATGGTGCCTTCTTTTTTTAATCCATTCGCTATCTGACCCAGAGGCAAGAAGTGACTGTGTGTAAATGCAATCTGTGATTTTGATCACTGTCACCTTACCTTCTCAAGTGTTGCAATTTAGCCTCCCATCATTCACTCTTTATGCATGTGCTGTATAAAACACTCAAAAAGAAGAAATGCACTTCTTTCCAACCCAGATTACAAGAATTTGCTGTGGTAATGTTCTATATTTCGGCAAGTTTCTTGTGAAAAACTGATTTCAAAACCACTACAAGATTTTTGCCAAGGGCTGCCTTCCTCTACAGGACTTGATTGTGCTGAAATGTGTTACTGAGAATTCTAAGATGTAGGGTTTGTAAGGTTTTATGTCAGTTCTGTCTACTTAATTTGGGCTTGTTAAGGATTCGTTCCTACAATTTAAGTTGGAATTTGTTTTTCTGTGTTTTACTTAAAGTTGGGCTCTTTAAGATGACTTTCACAGTGCAACAGAGTGAATGTTTTCTTTGTAACTGTAATAACAATAATGCATTGATTTTATATAGTGCTCTTCTAGACACCCAAAGACGCTTTACATTGCATTATTCATTCACTCCATACTCCATGGTGGTAAGCTATGTATGTAGCCACAGCTGCTCTGGGGTCGACTGATGAGGCAAGGCTACCAGTCTGCTCCATCGGCCCCTCTGACCACCACCAACTGCTCACCCTCACACTGCATCCACCCAGGCCTCCTAGTGTTCCCTCACGGTCCCCCATCCAGGTACTGACGTGGCCCAACCTCGCTTAGCTTCCGAGATCTGACGGGATCAGGCATCTACAGGGTGGTATGACCTTAAAATAATATATAATGATAATAATAATAATTATAATTATTATATATGTATAAGCTTTGACTTGGTATTTTTACTTCGGCATGATTATGCAAAGTACCGTCTTGTCTCTGCCTTCCTGAACCAGCTCATCCAGCAGATCTTCACAGCTACACATCCTGCAGCAGCCTCCCTCTCCCTCCTACAAAGGCTACACAAGTATCATTTTCCTTCTGCTAAACGGGTGAATTTAGAAATCATATGTGTTACTGGGAATTCTATGGTGTCGCTTTTCCTGTTTATGAGACATAAGGTGGTACTCCTCATCAAAGTGAGCTTTGTTAAGCTCTTTTCCTGGCCTCAGCCCATACTGTTGTTAAAACAACTTAAGACTACACACAATGTCTTTCCGCTATGCTGGCAAGTGGCCAGTAGGAAGCGGCTAAGTCATCCGTGGTGAGAAAAAGTTAAGCTGACTTTAGCGCTGCCAAGCAGACATGCGGCTCCTTCTTCCAAACTCACAGTGACATTTTCTGGTCCTTTGAGAGTCGAGGTAAGAGCAGGCGGCTGTGACTGAGTGGAGGACGACTAGACCTCCTGAGAAAACAGTGCTGGATGAAGTTATATTGTTGGACTGCAGTTTATTAGAATTAGCACTTTTGGAATTGATGTAATTATGTAACACGTCAGCTGTTTTCAGTTTACTCTGGCACTATTTATGTGTCTTGTGCACATTTAGACACAAGATGTATCAACATCCTCACACAGACATACCAGCAGACCGCAGCCCTCCCTTCAAAATAAAAAGTATGACTTACTTAGACTTGCCTGCTTGGCTTGTTAGCAAGCTTTCATTGACCTGGGGCTATTAATAAGATAGGCTCCCCAGTCGGCCCAGCTCAGGGTCTCCTGTGCCTGTCTACCTGCCATCTCACGCATGAGTCTCCCAACGTGATGCCTCGCTAGATATGCTCCCCTGAGTTGCACTGACAGGTCATCTTTCACAGGCAGCCACTTGAGTGTCAGCTGGAAATCAATTGCCGAAGACGCCGGCTGCCTCATGCGTGGTGACACGGGGCTCCAGAGTGACTCGCTGTGTTCCAAAGCCTTGTTTCATCAAAGTCTGTCCAGCCTGTTTGTGGCCGGTGGCAGAATGTAGACTGAGATATTGGGTACAATCAGGGCTTCTGTGGGCGTACGTACATAAGTATGTGTTGATTTACAGCCACACCATCCTTTGCTGAGAGAAAATATGTGAACGTTTCGGGAGTGCATTAAGAGGAGAGACATGGAGAGAGAGAGATATGAAGTGGGAATGCAGTCAGGAAGCAAATTAGGCATAAGCTGACATCTATGCAGTGCAGTAAACACCTGGTTAAGGAAGAGAGCTGCATATTCAAATCTGTAATATAGGACAGGGCTTAGATGTTGCTTCCGTATAAAAGGAAACAATTTTATTTAAGACCTCAGCTCCAGGTGTATTAAACACATAATTTTCAGGTTGGTTTTTGTCATATCTTAGACAGCACACTGAGAAATGCCATATGCCAGAGGCGGTGCAAACTTTTCCTGACTCTGAAAATTTCTCCAAGTACCAAAATCTGTCAATCTTGACCCATTACATCCTCAGAGACCTAACTGTGCCTCCTGTCCTTCCTCCCAGGCCTCTCTGCTAGCGAGAACATGAGGGTCAGTGTGCTGCAACAGTCGCACAGATCAATGTGACTGTGAGTGAGACGCCTTGGGTTATTGTCATTGTTAGTAACATCATTCAGAGGTGAATTCGCTGCAAATGTTTAGCAGACAGCACTTCTTGCTTCCTAGAAATCTCCTCTTTCCTCAGATTGATACTGTCCCAGGGGCTGGAGGTGGTTTTCATTCAGATTTGTGATTGTAGGTTTGGATCCAGACTGCTACTTTGTCCACAAGAGACAGTTAGAGCCACTTAGTAATATGTCGCTTGTGGTGTTTTTTTTCTATCAGGCCTTTTTTTTTCTTTCCAAATAGGATGATTTAAATGCTGTATTCAGAATAATGGCAAAACAAAACTCCCAGCAATTTGATGTGAATACTTAATGCACTGATTTTCCATTCTATTTTTTTTTCATTTAAGAGCGGAATGATTGCTTGAAAATGCTTCCAACAAAGCACAAATTAAACACTGGTTTGCCCAAATGACTTATTATGTATTTTCTAATCTAGAGTGAACAAGAAAAAATGCCTCTTTATAATAATAGTGCTCGGAGTGGGGTAAGCAACATTTTCTGTGTTGACTTTACAAAGATGAAGATGACAGGAGTGCATGTAATTTATGTTCTTATAGTTAGATACTCTACTAATTGGAGCACGAGCCTGCTTTTGCAGCAACAGTTATTATTTTAGTTTGTATAACAAAAATTCTCCAAGATGAAATCAGCCAGAATACAAAGCTTGAGTCCCGGAGTAAGAGTAGTTAGGATTAGATTCTAGACGATCTACCCTATACAATTATGGAAAGATATTTCTACTGCATGCATTTTATGGTGTGATACATGTAAAGATATAACAATGTCATAACACCAATTATTTTTAGTTAGATTTTTTTTCTTCAAATACAGGCTAATATAGGAACTAGATTGCACTCAAGCGAGATGCAGACCCACGCCGGATGCCTTCCTAAACATGGCAGGTAGCCCTGTGACCTTGCCCTATCTATCTACTATTTATCTATCTATCTGTCTTTGTTATTGAATTATGGTGGGGACATACACACCCACATATATACATACAGACAGACAGATAGCAGTAAGTTCAAGGCCAAAGGTCAAGTTCAAGGCTAAGAGATGCAATGTAGTCCTACCCTAAGACATACTAAAGTTCATCACTCCAAGCTTATAAAGTAGATTATAGGAGGATTTTGCAGTAATTAGCCCTGCGACCTTGACCTTTGACCTTTTGACCCGTAAAATGAATGGGTGACCAGGGTAGGTCACGATCAACGTCTGTGCTGAGTTTGACTATCCTATCTGTATTTGTTATCAAGTTATGATGCAGACATACACATCCACTCACCCACACACCCACGTACATACATACAGACGGACAGACAGACAGACAGCAGTAAGTTCAAAGTCAAAGGTCAAGTTCAAGGCCAAGAGGGGCAATGTGGTAGTCCTACCCGTAAATATACCAAAGTTCATCATTGCAAGCTTATATAGTAGATTATGATGGGATTTTGCACTAAGTAGCCCTGCGACCTTGACGTTTGACCTTTTGACCCCAAAATTATTGGGTGACCAGGGTAGGTCAAGATCAACATCTGTGCCGAGTTTGATTATCCTATCTCTATTTGTTCTTGAGTTATGGTGTGGACATAGCCACCTACAGACAGACAGACAGACAGCCGTGACCACCCTACCCATGGCCTACTCCATCTATGTGGGTAAATATGCAAGTATTATCATATTCAATCATGGATGATCTGGATAGCCTTAACTGACCTGAAAGAAGATGCAGAATGTAGGGTGAGCCATTATAATGACCAAAATATTAACTTGTTGTAGTGGCACCTTTTAGTTACCATAAAAATAGCCCTGGGCTTATAGGGTTAACTATTATAAAGTAGGCAGGTTCATTTGAGAAGTCACACACTTACTGCACAGGACCAGTTTCACTCACCACTGTGAGTTCTTTGAAGAAGCTGGATTGTCATTATAGGATACCACAAATGCTTCATCCGACCCGCCATGATTTCACTGGTCTAGATACAAAATTTGGGCAGGGTCAAATATTGATTTCTTTAGTTTTTTGGGGGGTGTTGGGCAGGGTTGAACAGCAATAATACCAAGTTCATAAGGTGAGTTTCTATCACGACAATATATTACTTAGCTGCCACTGTTGCTACTCGTTTTTTTAGTGGGTGTCGAGTCATTCTACCACTTTGTTTCCAACCAAAAGGGAAGCATGGCTGCAATGTTCAGGCTTGTTACATGCAGCAGTGGAACCTACCTAAAGTACATTTACTCAAATACCGTACTTAAGTACAAACCTGAGATTCTGGTTCTTTGATGAAATATTTCAATTTTATGCAACTTTATGATTGTATTCCACTATTTTTACAGGGAAATATTGTACATTATTTACTCCACTACATATATCTGACAGCAATGGTTACAAGTTACTTCTCAGATTACAATTTTCCATACCTTTTATTTCCAGTGAAAGCTATGCATCTCCAAATCTTGAATGTTTGTAGAGGGATGAAGTGTTCCTTTATGGGGTGAAAAGATTCTCCTACTTATTAAGTTGAACATGACAACGTTGCTGTAGATTTAACTACCTAGCAGCATGTAAAGCATTAAAAATTAGCTCACCGATCAGGCATAACATTCTGACCACCTGCCTAATACTGTGTTGGTCCCCATTGTGTCCTCAAAAATGCTCTGAACCATTGGGCATGGACAAGATGACCTCTCAGGGTGTCCTATGGAGTCTGGCACCAGGACATTGGCAGTGGATCCTTTGGGTACTCTGGCTTATGCAGTGGGGCTTCTGTCAATCAAACTTGTTCCACTGCATCCTGTTGATGCTTGATCAGAATGGGGTGTAGGAAGTTTGGAGGTCAAATCAACATGTTGGTCCATTGTCATGTTCCTCAACATGCTCCTGATTGGTTGATGTTGTTGCCATGTGGTGGGGTGCATTTTCCTGTGGGGGTAGGCCAGTGACATTTAGGATAGCCATCTGCATGAGGGAGTGTGATTGTTGTGGGCCAATGTCTATTTGGGTGTCTAAGTCTCATCAACATGGATGTTAAAATCCAAGGTTTTCCATCAGAACAGCACATAGTACCAATATGATCAATGTTATTCACTTCACCTGTCAGTGGTCATGATGTTGTGGCTGATTGGTGTGTATAGCCACTCTAACTGCGGTAAGCGTGCAGCACTACTATATAAAAACATAAAATACCATAGTAAAACACTGACAGGGAGCGTTGTTTTGCAGAATAAGTACTTTTATTTTTCATATTCTAAGTAAATTTTACTGACAACACTTATTCTGCATACCCCCACTGTTCTCCATATTACATTGGTTTCCATGCACCAGCTATCAGTATGAAACTCAGCGCTCACAGCAAGCATCCAATTATCAAAGTTTACCTCCCAAATTCGACAGTTAAAGCAATCTAATCATGATCAGTGGGATGAAATGTCAAATGTAGAACCCCGCCTCATTCAGCTGGCAGGAACCAGGTGCTTCTCGTGTACGTTGGGTCTCCATTTATAAGGCTAATTTAATCTGCTGAGAAATTTAACATCCTCACTAGAGTTCACAGCTAATAATGATGAGACCAGATCACTGGATGAGTTGGCTTTAAAATTTCCTCGCACAAACTCTGATGTAACTATCTCCTTAGTGCTGAAGTGCAACACAGCTCAGAAACACCCATTTCTCCGACAGACTTTAAAGCATTATGAGTTTCTGTTGTTGTGATCTTGCATATATGAAATTTGTGCTCTCCTGGTCTCTCTTGCAAAGGAAGTCTCGATGAGAAATCCCAGTTCGGTTTCCTGAATAAATAAATACAAATGCTAAACAAGTAAGAAATGGAGCAGACAAGTGTCTCCTAATGACACAGCAGCTCCCTCTCAGGCTAAACAATATGTGAAATATCTGTCTGGGTGCTGAGCTGTATCCCGTCCTCATGTCTGTGGGGATTGAAGAAATGAGATGTGGAGCGCTGTTACTCGATGGCAGGATACTGTAAATCTGCTCACCCCTCAGCAATGTACAAAAAACTATATTGACTGTGAGCCTGCAGAGCCATTTGCCCAGTCTTGGTAAGTTGCTGCTGTGAAATGAAATCTGTAAAGCAACGGTGTGCCTGAAGCAGTGAGGTTTTTTTTTTTCCAAAGCACACCAGCGCCTTTGTCACAGAAGTTCGGCTATAATTTATGTGATGCACTTTATGGCTTATGTGAAGCAGGCAGAGGTTTGTGTGTGTGTGTGCTGCAAAAAGAATGAGTGGCCAGTCAAGTGAAGTATTTCTGTGTGTGGACCGTAATGCCCTACAGATGAATCAATTAGACAGAGGTTTCAATAGGCCTTTACTTGGCTCACAGTACTGGCAACAAGAGGAGCACTGAGCAGTAAAATGGAAAGAGCAAGTCTCACGTGGAATTTATCCACTCTGTCATTAGTTTGTACTGCGGATGAAACAAATGTTAGCGAATGTATGAAAGAGGTGTCTTAAAACTATAGTTACAGTCTGTAGCATTTGGCAAACTGAGCTCGAAAACCTAAATCTTATCTGGCATTAAAACGCAATCTGCCACCGTTTTTAGAACCTTGCCAAGTGCTGCACGTTCAGTGAGATCACCTAGTACTGCTGTGATTAAAACTGGTGTAGCACCGTCATTTGGTGGAGCTGCAGGTGAGCATGTTTAGATCAGGTTAAATAACACCTGTGTTCACTGGCTTATTGATATGATGCTGTTATTTACTCTTTAATTTACAGCTCTGATTACGCGGAAGTGTTTAAATCTCACTCCAGCCTGTCGACGTGGACAAAGAGACGTACTGTATTTGAAGATCATCCCAAGTCTCTGTGATCTATAAAGCCCAACGTTGTAACATTCTGTCCATGCAGCTGTTACATACTGCATTTGAGGGTGTTTCTCAGGCGTAGATGCACATTTAATTAGCTCAGTGCTCAACGGGTTATTATACTGGGGTCAGAATGTCATAACTAGGGGTGAGTTTCACTAAAAGAGACTCTGACTGTGGTTTCTGTAAAACTAATTGTCTGTTTAGTTCGTTAGATAAATTTGTGTTGCAAAAAGTTTCGAGAGGCACCTGGCTGCAGACCTCCACTGTGAGGTTGCTTCTGCCGCAGACCTCCGCTGTGAGAACACCTCCACTGTGAGGACAGGAAATGCACGGGATGCATTACAAAATAAAATCACGTAGACACTTCCGGTGGAATTCATTTTCACGCTAATGCATTAGCAATACAACGTAAAATCTACTAGACCATTGTCTATAGTACATATCGTTTTAATTTATACATTGAACTTGTGATTATTTTGAGAATGAGTGCCATTGTGAGTTTTTATGCCTACTAACAGAATGATCCTTAAATGTTATTTTTAATGCACAGTTACAGTCATAAGAATAGAACACAGACATACTACAGGTAATGAAGACAACACAATAATTACTAATTTAAAGACAAAGTCGGCGACCGGGGGCATTAAATAAGAAAAGTGTAACCGTTAGATTCCCGTAAAAGTACTTATATCCCGTTACAGAACCATCAGAGCCAGCGGCAGATTTCAGAAAGTCTAGCCGAGCTAAGGCTGCTGTCAGCGGGGAGCTGTGAGCGCTGACCGCCTGGTAGTAGCTGTCTAATGGGGAGACTCACATCTCCGACATCGTTGGAGTAAATTTTTAAGCAGAATTTATCCTGATAAATTGACCACAGATTTGATGTTTATACAACCACTTTATTGCCTCAAATAATTTTAAAACTAAATTTTGTGTCACAGTCACTGTCGTACCGTGGACAAGTATGCATACTGAGAAACAGCCACAACCACTCGCGATAAGTGGCTGCTTCTCCGTTTGATTTAATTAGCGGTTAGCAAAACCAACTTCACATGCGTCACCGCCACCCACCGGACTGGACGCTTTAAATGTCCTTTTCTCTTTTTTTACCCGTTACTTCCTGTCCTCACAGTGGAGGTGTTCTCACAGTGGAGGTCTGCAGCCAGGTACTCTTGAAAGTTTCTGACTTCTTTACGACCACAACTAAAAAGAAAAACTATTCCCTTATGTGTCGAGCTTCTACAGTACAGTTCAGTTACATTCACATCAGTTATCAGCAGTAAATATCATACAGATTGCGTTGAACATGAGATTGGAAGTTCAATCTCTCCCTTGTAGCCTTCGAGGTCATATGTTGTACAGCTCTACACCTTTATCTATACAATCGTGTGCATGTTGTGATTTTTTAATGTTACATTGCAGTGCTGCATAAATGCCTGACTGAGATTTTCTTATGGTCCAAATCAAGATAGAGGAGACACTAAAGTATATGTATAAATGTCTATCTCAGATCTCCTTAAAGCTGAATTTATAAATAGGTTTGTTTTTCAACCTGTAGGAATTTGCGTTGTCCTTCATTGACAATGATAACCTGTAACGGTGAGCCGATCGACACCATGTGCTCCACTCTTAGTCCGCAAAAAAACCTGATTGGCCTCCAGCTGACTGGCAACATCCAATCATTTTATTCAGGTGTGCACCGTCTTCAAAGGCTCACTGGTCTCACTTTTACCCCGCTGACACTCACATGTCATAACTGTTTGTTGCTGCAATTCCTTCCACCACTCCAACCTGGGGTTTAGTACGGCTGGCTTTGCTAAAATCTCATTTCTTCATGTCCAATTTGTTTGTTATGTCAGAGGGATTAGTTCTCCCAGCAGAATCCCGGCTGCTGCACAGATTTTTTGACAGCTCCCTGAAAGAGCTGAGGCTTTTCTGTCGAATTTAACGGTAAAACCATTAAATATGAATGGCCAATTCCTTTGCAGAAGAGTTTTCTCTCTCTCTCTCTCTCTCTTATGTTTGTTGCATTTTAAACTCAAACTGGGTGCAAATGTGCTTTCTCATGTCTGGCGCTTTATACTTGAGGATCAAACAGGAGGCTTGAGTCCAGCCGATGTGACCCAGAAAACCAAAAACTGACTCGAGCTATTTTCTTCATCATTCAAATTTCTCTGTGCAAAAATGTTTTATGGGGGTTTTTTTTTAGGTCCAATTTAGTTTTTTTTCCAGTTTATGCTTTATAAGCCAGACCCCCTCTGCTGAAATCAGATTTTCTATCATGTCAGTGTGTCCTGATGGTGTTTTTTATATGCTGAAAGACACATAATGAGAGAAATAAGTCAACGCCATGACTGAGGATTTCCACCTTCAAACTGCAGCGTGCTAAAGACGGTCTCAAAACCACTCATTCAGACTTTTGGGGTTTCATACACAACAAAACGAAGGAACCAATACTGTTAACCTGCAGGGTGTGGCTTACTGTATAATTATGCTTCTTCTGAACTCTGTGGCACCATGCAAGAACCAGATTACCCACCTGACCAGTAAACGTGAGTCCAGTGCTCTATTGTAGACCTTAGGCATCATAGTACAAGCCGTAGGATTGTTAGACCAGTATTTGTTCATTCAAAGGATAATAAGTGTCACGAGCAGTTCAAACCATAATAATTCTTGTCAATATTCATGCAAGAAGAAGATAACCCCCCAATTTCAAGATGGCGACGCCCATGAAAAGGCCACTCTCAGCAAAATGGTCCTTTCCTACAGTCAAAATCAAACCAATTATCAGGGAGTTCAGATTGGTACTAGAGGGACGCTGGGTTCTGTCAGTTCAAGGAGAGGAATAACCTCTGCCAAGGTGAAAGACTGAAGAAGTCTCTGTGAGTACATTCCTGTTGAATACAGGGATTTCTATGAAAGTCCTCAAACCCAAGTCCGAGACGTCTCGGAAGGGGGATTGGTCAGTCTGGCAATGCGCTGAGTAGTGATGAGGAAAGTGTCTCATAGGGTTCAGAATCAGAACTTGAACAAACATCATCTGATAGTGAGGAAAATGAAGGCTGAATGCTCACTTGATGTATTCAATTGTTACCTGTATGCAATTCAAACAAGAGTTTTTGCATATGACCACTGTTTAACTCACTGGGTTAAGGTGATACCGCATGGGCTCAGTCCCTGCGCAGCGGTCATGAGTTCAAGTCCGGCTCCAGAGCCTTTGCTGCATGTGGCTCTCCTGTCTCACCCACTTTCACTGTGTCTATCCAATAAAAATGGGAAAAACTCTCACCCAAAAGAGTTTTTGCATAGAAAATCAATTTTCACTTCTGAACCACTTGTTTGAAAAATGTAATGTTGGTTATCTGGTTCATGTGCAGAAATAATTTCTGTGTTTTGAAGATTGCTAGATTTGTTCTGAGAATCCCAGATTGGGATAAAGTTTATTTTTTTCGCAAATTTTGCATAATGCTCATCTCATAGAAAGATGCCATTTCCCAAGTGTTGTTGACTTTTTCGAAATAAAATTAAATTTTGGAAAAATCAAAACTCATCTTGTTTTTTCTCAGAATGAACATTTTGTGTTTTGCCTGGTTCTTGCACGGCACCACAGAATTGGTTTCTGGATTGAACATGTATGGCTAAATTATTCCAGTATTGCAGCTTGCTCTTGCGTAGCTTAGTTTAACTGTGTTTGAGCAGAGTTGTAGGGGAGCTGGTGTGCTCGAGCTTCAGGAAATATTGAAGAGGTGGGCGTGAGGAGGGGAATATTGTCATGGAAAACTTGAAATATGTAATTTTGATACACAGAGATGAGTTTTCAGGGGTTTAATTAATGAGCGGAAAGGAACTTTAAAACCCTAAAGGGAAGCTGTTTTGCTAGTTAGCTGTCCATCGGTTGGAGACAAAAAGCAGCCGACAAAATCAATACAGACGAGTTCTTCTTGTCTTTGAACTGACACACGTGTCGCAACTGTCGTCTTCAGAGAACACACTGACACTCCTCACATGAAGTGTCAGACATATAGAGAGGCTGGTGTCAGCTCTGCCACATGCCAATTCTTATTCACCAGGTGCAGGGAAGCTGGCAGGTAGCTCACCATGAGTATCAACATTTACGGTGATTAAAGGGTGTAATTTCTCATTAGGGGCACGCAAGTGACAGTCTAATTGGCGGTCTCTCCAGAACAGAACCCTGTAAGCAGCTGCTCGTATCAGTTACGTGCGACTGGACATGACTTCAAAGAGCTGACAAGCGAGCAGGAAAAAGCGAGAGTCTGCATTTCTTCTAGAGCAGAACTGCTGTGTAATTGGGTATGCGAGAGTGAAGTAGAAGGAGCTAAATGGTGCTTTACATCTTTGCATCTTTGGTTGAAATTTTGCTGAACAAAGTTTGCGTTCTTATTCTTGGTGTGTTAAATGCTGCGATTTTGGAGTCCAGACGGGCCATAGTCCACCTTTGAGGGGGTTAAACCTGAGCACTATGTGAGACGGGCCCCGGGTTCACACTGTAAATAGAAAAGGCAATTCATTTAATAAAGATTAATTATTCATTCTTAATTATGTTTTAAAATATTGGCTATGACAGTGGCTGTAATGGAAACGTGGCCTAATATTTCAATTTCATGGCACTCCACTTCCTAAATTGCCTGAATGGATAACTGAGCCCTATTCAAAGGTGGCTCCGTGTCGTCTCAGAGGATAATCAGTGGCTCTGCCGTCTGGGTGGTTTGCATCTTCCGCCCCCTTATTTTGTCCCACAACACAAAATGAAAGGGTAAGCTCTGAGATATTCTATATTTCCTTACTGTCAACAAATCACAACAACAGACCAAGGGCAACAGTGCACTGATACTCCCATCAAGTATTTTGTGTATAGCCAAAGCCTGATATACAGTAGCTCGCTCCTCTGTGCCGTTACACTGCAGAGCACTGACAGGCGGGCTAACATATTGCCAGGTTTGATTTTTATATCGACTTTGTTGACGATACGAAAAACTCAGAATGCCTTTCTTGAAAAAGACAGATGGAGAAGGAAAACAAGAACACTCACTCCACTTGTCTTTTCATATTACACTTAATAGAGCTGCAGCCTGAGGGAATAGTTGACAGAGAATAAGTATACTGTTCATACGAAACAACATACGTAGGACAACACGGCAGCAGCCAGGAGACTCTCCTCCTCTGCCAGATCCTCCTTCCTATCACTCAGTATTTTGTGAAACTCTGGGGGAAATATATTGTCGACTTGCTTTGTGTGTTTAAGTGTTTATTATGTTTGTCGGAACACTCAGTCCAGTGCAGTAATGGAGAAAACTTTTTTATATTTCCGGACGCACACTCACCCACAGACTGTTATGTCTCCTTCGCATATAGATGGCAAATAATAATACTTTTATTTGCTGATACCAAACACCTGCAGGCTGTTGCAGCAACTATATGTGTAAGTTTACTTTATGTTGACCTTCATCCAGTTCAGTTCAGATAAGATATAACTTTTAACACTTACTCTGTGCAGGTACAAAGTTTGTTCGTCTTACTGGCTATTGACATGAAGGAGGCGAAAATAAAGAAAAGTTTAGGAAAGTTTACATTGTCTGACAAATTCCTTGTCCTTATGTGGACTACCATCACCGGTGGAGAGGTGGGTCTGCAGCTACCCCTGAGAGAGGAAACAGCAGTTTTCACAGTGGAAGAACTTGATTTAGTACATCAATTAAGGAACACATCGGGAGTGTGGTCATTATTTACATCAAAATCAATGTGGTGATGCACCAGGAATTAGTTCCCCAGGGAGTGTAACATCCTGATATCTCTGAGGAAGAACATTCAGGTTCAAAAAACCTGAACTGTGGCGCGGTGATCTGTGGATGCTCCAGTGCTCTGTGCACCGGATACAGCAAAATGTTTACACAAGGGTTTTTGACTCGAACATAATCGTTATATAAAGAGACTTCCGAGTGTTGCAGAAGCACTAGGAGCACTGCATTACTGCACAAGGTGACAACTTCGACAGGTCTTGTGGCCAGTATTGTATCAGGTATGCTTGTTTGGCTTTCATCAACACCGTCTCCATATGATACAGCCAACTAGCTTACAAACAGTTGTTTAAATACATATACATACCAGTAATTTGAAGCTGTTTTCTGACCACCTGTGTTTAAATTAACCCCCCTTTTAGCAATGTTTTGGTCTCTACCAACTCCTAAGAAAATATGTGGCTCTTTAGCAGCTAAATACTCAAAATCTAACGAGAGAATACAGAGAAGTATACCTGCAAAATACGTGCAAATTCAGGGAATAATTCTCTGTTACCCCTTTTCCACCAAGAAGAACCAGGTGCTAGCTCAGTGCCGGTGCTAGTGCTGGTACTTAGTTGGCTCAAATCTCGTTCCTCCAAAGAACCGGTTTGCTTTTCCACTGACAAGGAGCCAAATCAGAGCCGCGCCGTTGCTTCACCGTAACACGACTACGCTTGCATCCATTACATAGCAGTTAAACAAACGCAATAAATTGATGATAATATCTGTGTTTATCTCTATAGATAGTCTTTAGGCTGTTTACAAGGCGGAGGTTGCCTGTTGCTGGGCAAATCCGTGATCGCGCTACTGGTGGGACACAATTGTACCTGTTTTCAGCATGCAATAGTGTGTCATTCCCATACATCTGCAATCAGACCAAGGACATCCTGGCGAAAAAAGAAATAAATTAGCACTTGTGTGTCCCTTTCCACCGTTGATTGTTGGTCACGATAACCCAGCCCCCAGCCCCTGACGTACTCAGTGCTTCACTCTGGCCCAGCAGAGAGTTGGTGCTTGCTAAGCACCAGCTTTTAGCCCCTGCAGCTGGTGCTTAGGTGGTGGAAACACAAAGAACTGGTGCTAAGTCAGGCTCTGAACTAGCACTGGAACCAGCTTGGTGGAAAAGGGGTGCCTAAGAACCTTTTTGCTTTTTCATTGGAAGGAGCCAAGTCAGAGCCACGCCATTGCGTCACCATAAAACGACTACGCTTGCATCCATTACATAGCAGTTAAAAAAATGCCATAAGTTAATGATAATATTAGATTAGATTAGTTTATTTGAAAGGGGACAGTGCAATTTCATAAAACACATGGTTAAACATGGTTAAAAAGCCAGAATTAGCCAGAAGGCATCATCTGTTTCATCTGTAGTCCCCTGGCCCTGATGTAAAAGAGCACTAAAATACATCTACATGAAAAAAAAAAGGATAATACATATGATAAAGGTCCTTCAGATAACAATTACAACATATAAACAACACATATAACAACCTGTTAAAGGAGCAAAATATGTACAATGTTATAGCTAAAATCAATGCAACAAGATCAAAATTACAATACAAATGACAAAATTAACAAACGGCACAACAGGCTCGTCTTAGTGTTTGCAGACGTAGGTGTTACTAAGCCACATTTTCAAATGTTTTGCAAAGGCCTTATAAGTGATTAGTTGTTTGATCTCCTCAGGTATTGAGTTCCACTCACTGGCACCTCTCACTGACCAGGCCGACTGACTGAAAGTGCTCCTGCACAGAGGGATAATGCAGTCACCTCTAACAGAGCCTCGAGTGACGCGTTCAGAACTGTTCCTTTGGCTGATGAATTCAGCCAAGGGAGCTGGCTGTCAATGTGGGCTTTAAATGAGAGCTGTAAATCAATTACTAACCCAAAATATTTGTACTGACTTACAATCTTTAATTTTTCTCCAGCCACGTATATGTCAGGGTCATGAGAAGTTCTATTGGATTTACTAAAATACATGCCAACTGTTTTAGAAACATTTAGCTGCAAACAACACTCCTGCAACCAGTTTGTGACACGGGACATCGCTTCAGTGAGTTTAGCAGCAACAATATTTTTCGAACAACCATGAACAAATAAGACTGTGTCGTCTGCATACATCAAGCACTCAGTCTCAGAGCAGACAGTGGGCAGGTCATTAATATATAGGCTAAATAAAAGTGGGCCCAATATTGATCCCTGCGGGACTCCAGTGCTTAGCCCACGAGACTCAGACCTGTAGTTGTAAATAGATACAGATTGTGTTTGATCATGCAGATACGATCCAATCCAGCTCACGGCGTCAAAAGAAAAGTTAAATTGTGAAAGCTTGCTAAGAAGAACTGAGTGATTTACTGTAGCGAAAGCTTTCCTGAGATCCAAAAATACCGCTCCTACAGCGCCACCCTTGTCTAGAGAAGATCTTATTTTCTCAATAAAGAAGCATGTTGCCAATTGAGTTGAATGTTTGGATCTGAACCCAAATTGCATGGGATTGAGAGAGGGGGAGCTACTATTTAGGTGATGGACAATCTGCTCTGCTACCCATTTTTCTGCAATTTTAGAAACAGCTGGAAGAATACTTATTGGTCGATAGTTATTCACGGAAGTTGGGTCAACAGATTTGAAAACTGGGGTAACGACAGCAGATTTCCAGGCCTTTGCGAAGTAACTAGATGAGATTGAGAGGTTGATAATTGAAGCAATGGGAGAAGCGAGAGATGAACCTAAATCTTTAAGCATGTTTGTGTCCATTCCAAAAACATCCTTGGCCTTAGATGGTTTAAGCGATTTGATTATATTTACAACTTTGGTCTCAGTCATGTTTGTTATGGCAAAGGACTGTGTTGTAGACAATCCAACATATTCTTTCTTTTGTTGTTCAGTAAAGTTCTTTGAGATTTCAGACACAGATTCAATGAAGTAATTGTTAAAGACATCAGCCAATACTTTGGGTTCTGTAAAAATTTCTCCATTTATTTCGATTTGCATTTGCTTCGTTTTGATTTTATGTATATCACCAGTCAGTTTTTTTATATAGCTCCAAGTTATTTTAGGATTTCCCCGGGCACTATTTAAAGCAGTAATGAAAAAGTTAGCTTTAGATTTCCTGATTTCTTTCACTACCCTGTTTCTCAATGAGATAAATTGGTGCCTGTTGTATCCTGTTTTAACAGCCAGCTTCAGGGAGTGATCTCGTTCTTTCATCAGTTTCAGGATAGATTCATTTAACCAGGGAAGGCCATTCTTTTTAGCTTTTAGTCTAATTCTACATGTGAACTGTGTAACAATTTTTGTATTTTGTTAGAAAAGCTAGAACAATCTTGATCTAAATTTTTTCCAGCGAGTAATTCATCCCAGTTGACTTTCTGGATTGAATTGCTGAAATTTTGCTGTTCCTGTTTCGGTATCCTAAAGGATTCCGTGGCCGCCAATTGTTTGAAACACTTTTTATTTAATTTTCGCGCGACCATTATCAGATTGTGATCAGACAATCCAGTAAGCATGTTGTATGATTTTAAGATCCTTTCTGGCCTATTTGTAAAAGCTAAATCAATCTGAGTGCTGGTAGAGTTTGTAATTCTTGTCGGCCCATTGATTACCTGAGACATATCCATGCCATCTAAAACCTTTTTCAAGTTTTTCCTGATTTTCTTAACTTCCCAGTTAACATTTAGGTCTCCTAATATTATGACCTCCTTTGCAGGATTTAGTTGTTTCATTAAAATTTCTAGCTTTTCATAAAAATCTGCATTTGACGAAGGAGGTCTGTAAATAACAACGAGATTAAAAGACATTTGCTGCGACAAAGTTATGGTTGTTAGACCAAGAAATTCCAGTCCATTCTCATCTGCGACCTGCATTTCTTTACAGTTATAAGTATCCTTGGCATAAATCATAACCCCTCCTCCCTTGGAGCCATGTCTATCTTTCCATGATATCTATGTTTGTCTTTATAGATGGTCTTAAGGCTGATTGCGAGGCGGAGGTCAAGTGTTGACTGGTCACGTCTGCAATCACGCTACTGGAGGTGTGTGCAGTGTGTGCAAAACTTCCATGTGTCCCGGGAGTCATTCCAATATATCTGTGATCAAAAAAGACACAAATTACCATTTGTGTGTCCCTTTCCACCGTTGATTGTTGGTCACAATAACCCTGTCCCAAGCTCCTGAAGTACTTGGTGCTTAGCTCTTGCCCAGCAAAGAGTTGATGCTTGCTGAGCACCAGTTTTTAGCACCTGGAGCCGGTGCTTAGGTGGTGGAAACACAAAGAACTGGTGCTAAGTCAGGCTCTGACTAAGAATTAGCACTGGAACCAGCTCAGTGGAATGGTATGTTCACCAACTCCTTTTACACTGTTTTCCATTGTGTTACATTTTAGAAAATCAGTCAGTTGTTGACTTTAAAGTATGAAATCACCTTTCAAAATAAAATTATAATTATTCCAGATTTAAGTAACTAACTGACACCTTTGAAACTGTCCATATTTATAAAAAATTGTAATTTGTTTGTCAGTGCTCTTGCTGAAATCTCCCTTCAGGAATCGTATTTCCAGGATTCTCTGTGCTTCCTGGGACCCAGCGACAGGCTGGCGACCAAAATGTGTGTGTGACAGATAAAACCTGTTCAAAACTGTGGTCACCTCAACCTCTGCTGTTTCAAAGCAATCAGCTCAACTCGATAAGTGACAGCGATCGTGATGAGAATCTGTCCAACAAGGAGCTGGGTGAAAAGTAAGGCTTAGTGTTTTCCTCACATTTCTGCCACTACAAGAGACTTCCATCTCTGACAAGTGTTCGTGTCGGCCCTTGATTTTGATTTAGATTAAACATCGGTCCTTTGGAGAAAACTCATATTACTATCTTTATTTTTGTTGGTGTTGGTCCAGAAAACTGTTTCTCCGATAAACCAGTGAAGTAAGACAACATTACTTAGAGATACAAAATGTTACTGAATACGAGATCCTCTGGGGAACTCAGCAGATAACTTTATTAGAGGCCTTGAGCTACAAGTCTGAAGAAAACATGTGCTGGATGAAATGAATACAATGATATAAACTCAAATTCCATTTCACTATTTATAACATTACATGGCACTGCAGAAGCATTTATATATATAAAGAAAATATCAGCTTGTATCTAAAAATAGTGAATTTCTACATCTTTTTTCCAACACTTTCTCCCATAAAATATATTCATTTAAAATTAAACTAGATTACTAATTATATTTTGAAAGAAAACTATTTTCTGCCTCTATTTTCATTTCTAAGGTAACATTATAATATTAGGCAACATTTCCACTTTCAAACAACTGCACATAGGACTTAGTTCCAACCAGGACCACTATTTTTAGTCTTTTCATTTTTCTTTCATTGTTTTCACTCGCTGGGTTGGTTTTAGGATCATACCATGCTTTGACTTAAAATATATCCCATTGGTTGTCCATTGACAACACATATAAGGCTTCTCCATTTTGTGGGTAACCAGGGGAGTGCAATCCATCTAATTAATGACTGGTATGTTGAAAAGGGATAACAGTTGGAAAGCTAGGCAATAAGTGGTATATCATATTGTTTAGAAATGTGTGTTTCATACAAGCAGACATGAAATGTTTCCCTCAAAATGTAACTGAGAATGCAGTTTAGTGGCATGGGAAAGTAGTTTCTAGGAGACAGGGCTGTTTATTATAGTAGTATGTTTTAGTAAGAGATCTGAGGCAGCAGTAAGATTAAAGGAGTGGCAGAGACCCACATTTACATGTTTTCTAAGGCTAGTTTTTGTATAATTTTAGTCTTGTTTTTGTTGTGAGAAATAGTTGTCAAGGAAAACATTTCAACATATTTATACTGACGTGACATTAACACGATTTCGAACATATACATCTGTGTATACATGACCAACAATATGATGTGAGTTTGTCGGTTTTAGCGACAGTATGAAAGGCTCTTAACAGTCACTGAGAATCAGTTGAGCCTGGCAGCCCTCAGGGACCAATGGGGGGGGTGTTGGAATAAATACAATTTACTTCTCATACCAATTACAGCAATTTCTGTGTCCATCAAAATTGTAAGAAAAGATTCCGGTTAAGGTTTGAGAGGAAGAGACGACTGTCTAACAACCTTCTTGAAATGACAGTGTTCATGAAAGTATCTAATATTTTCAATTGGCCAATTATATTTTCAATTATTCATTTGGTTCACAAAAGTAAAGATTTCCATTTAAGTTATCAACAGTTCTGCCAACAGTTCTGACATTTGAAAAAAGTGGAATCAAATATTCCAACCTAAACAGTGACCTGAACAATTAATTGCATCAAGAACAGGCGCCCAAAGCATAATGAATGTAATGTCTGTGCTTAACACTGAACCACCACTAAATATGTATAAATACCTTGTAGATGACAGAATGTACTTTTTTCTTCTACTAAGGCTTGTCTTTTAATCAGTGGACAAGTACAATCAGCACACACAATAAACAAGGAATGTATTTCATCGACTATTATATTTATATTTGTGGTTACAAAATGTATTTTGATTAGTGTGTGGGTCTGTGCTGATTGGGTCCATTACTGCCTTTAAGCGTACTTTGAATTTATACATGCTGTATAACAAACTAAATGCCATTGTGATCTTATATAAAGCTTGTTGACAAGAACAGCATTTTCCTGAGACTAACACTGCAGCCAAAGCCACAAACAAACCAACTATTCACACAACAGAGAGGAAACAGTGGTGCTTCAATCTGATTAAACTTGGTACAATTGGAGGCAGTACATGTAGGTGGAGCAGAGCTGGCATGTCAGCCATTTACACTAACAAGGGAACACTGGTGCAGCATTTTCTGAGTCAGTACAGAAGGCTTTTGAAACACTCCGTACTTGTAATCATAGTACATTTACCACTTTCAGGGTTTCAAGAGATATGGAAGAAGAAGACAAGAGAGAGTGAGACCATGATGTTAACTGTAAGTGAAGCCGTGCCTCAGTAAATTCAGTGTCTTCCAGTAATCAATGTTTGCCTCCACGGTTTAAGGCTGCAATGCCCACTAACAATGATGCATACAAATTCAATTGAGTCGGGTGGCATGCCAAAGCGTTGAAGATAAAGTCAATAGCCCACACAAACTCTGCATTTAAAAGTGCATAATCAGTGACAAAGATATAAAGTAAAGTTAGACATAACACTGTGTTAACATAGTATTGAATCCACATTCTGACTTGAGATATCTCCAGCTCACTTTTTAAAATGTCTGACTAGTGTATTTCAATGCCTTTCTGCTTTGCTGTTCCTTGTAAACATGTCAATGTGCTGTTTTTTAATGCTGGAAGCCACATCATGAGTAGAATAAGTAATCAGCAGCTCACTGATGACAAAAACACAGATTCAGACTTCCAGTGTTTCACACATAACAGACTTCAGGAACCAATCCTGTCAGCTTGCAGGATGGAACGTGTCATTATTCTTCTTCAGAATCCATGTCAAACTTCCATCCATCCATTATCTATACACCACTTAATCCTCTGTAGGGTCCTGGGGGCTGGAGTCTGTCCCAGCCAACTCGGGAGAAGGCAGGGGACACCCTTGACAGGTCGCCAGTCTATCACAGGGCTACACATAGAGACAGACAACCAAGAACACTCTCATTCACACCTACGGACAATTTAGAATCACCAATTAACCTCAGCATGTTTTTGGACTGTGGGAGGAAGTCAGAGAACCCGGTGAAAACCCACACTGCACAGGGAGAACATGCAAACTCCACACAGAAAGTTCCCAGGCGTCCTAACCGGGATGTGAAGCGGGGATTTTCTAGCTGTGAGGCGACAGTGTTAACAACATTTTGCCACTGCTGGTGTGCTTGAGCTGCACTGATAGGGGACCAAGTGGGTGGAAATAAAAACAGGGACTTTATAGATCTGCACATTTCAGATGAATCAACGGTTTAGAGTTACATCAAAGCCATTTGTCAGGCAGAAAGGGATCATTTTGATGGAAAAAAAACTTCTGAATATCCAACTTTAAAACACAGAGATGAGTTTTTGAGGTTAAATCAACAACTCTGAGTGACTTTAATTACTTTGCAGTTTGCTTAGTCTTGTTTTTCTTTTTTACTGCAAAGGTCACATTTGTTGCTTTTTCCTTTTCTTCTGAGAACAGGTAGGGACGTGGAAACCTACCTTCAGTATGGTTAAGCTGGTGTAACCTCTTAATTGGAGACATTTTAGAAAAAGCAGGGGACTTTTTGTTACACTATATTACTGCTAATTATTTAGTTTATACAAGATAAAGTGTCAGAGTTTACACTCCAAAAAGTTAGTTTAGAATTTAAAATTAAAGTTGTAGAACAAAGTTAACCAACTACATTTTCAGGATTGGCAACTGAACAAATAAAAAGAACCTCACCCCAAGTAAGAGAAAGCCTCAAAGGCACTCCTTAAAAATAAAGTATAAGGATAAAACAGACTTTTTCTACACACAACAAAGTCTAAACATCAACACAGACGAGTCGACGTTTTTGATGTTTGCCTCCTTTAATTTTCTCTACAATGTCACATCTACTGCAAATTTAAACATGGTTGAAATGCTCGTTTTCATTTGATAAAGACAGAGCCTGTAACATATTTGTTTAGTGAAGCTCAGCAGTAATAAATGTTGCCTAGTTGTTTACAGTTGTCATTTATGGTTGGTCAAATTAAATTGCCTTTACGAAAACAGGACTGGCACAAAGGGGTCAGCCCTATGTTCCCACAACCCAGTGTTCCCACAGCCCAATGTTCCCACAGCCCAATGTTTCCACAGCCCTATGTTCCCACAGGCCAATGTTCCCACAGCCCAATGTTCCCACAGCCCAATGTTCCCACAGCCCAATGTTCCCACAGCCCTATGTTCCCACAGCCCTATGTTCCCACAGGCCAATGTTCCCACAGGCCAATGTTCCCACAGCCCATTGTTCCCACAGCCCAATGTTCCCACAGCCCTATGTTCCCACATATCTCATATTTCTAAGATCCCGTTTACACTAAGGGAAAACGCAAATGTTTCCACGCGGTTTGGCCTCTCATTTCCACGAAAACCCCATTTTTATCTTAAGAAAATGATTATTTGTAAAAACTCTGGCCAAAGTGGAGATTTTGGAAAAACTCCAGTTTAGCAATTGCATGTAAAAAGGGAAACCAGTGTTTTTGCATTGTGACACGTTGGTTTCTGTTTTGTTTGGAATTTCTGATTGGCCACCTGTTTGCTCGAAGTGTTCACAACACCCTTTCCCGGCTGTTTTTATCGTTGGTGTGGACCAAAGTATTTTCACAAATGAAGGAGGGGGAAATCGCTGTTTTTCAGAACACCCTGATATGTATTAATGGGGTCTAAGATTTTTCTCTATGTTCCCACATTTTCACAATTAGGTCTTGTGGTCCTACATTTCCCTTTAATTTAAGCCCTATCCTCCCACAAGATTTTTTGGAAGCACTTTATAGTAACTTTATAGGGCTGTGGGAACATAGGGCCTAATTTTGAAAAATGTCTTAGGAACGTGGGAACATAGGGCTGTGGGAACATAGGGCTGTGGGAACATAAGGCTGTGGGAACATAGGGCTGTGGGAACATTGGGCTGTGTGAACATTGGGCTGTGGGAACATAGGGCTGTGGGAACATTGGGCTGTGGGAACATAAGGCTGTGGGAACATAGGGCTGTGGGAACATAAGGCTGTGGGAACATAGGGCTGTGGGAACATAAGGCTGTGGGAACATATGCACACTCCCAGCACAAACAGCTGCAGTGTGTATAGATATATGTATTGGTTGTCATAAAAAAAGACATATCCTCAAGACATTACCAAAATTTAATTATTACATTGCTAATTACATTTTTATTTTGTAAATCCAATTTGGGCTAGCCATATTTTCTAATTGGATATAACACGTTATGACCCAACACTGCTAAAGCATATGAACATTTCCTGAGTTGCTGTGCACATGTATGCATATGTCACAACAGTAGTACCTTTATTATTTATGTATCGGCTAATTATCAATAATCCCTAATATGGACACAGGATCTTATGGATTCCTTTAGAAAGTCAGAACTATGTTACTGTAATGTTTGTTATTAAGGGGATTTTTAATTCCAAGGTTTAAAGTCAGACTCTGACAGTAAATGCAGTGGGAATATTGTGGCACACACATGTTATTTCCTACATAGAAACTCTACAATAGGCCAAACAAATATGACAACCCAGAGCTGGCAGTCCTATACTATCCATGCTACAGAAATGTTTCTGAGCTGGTTTCTCCGTTCCTCGGGGGGTTTGTGTTTTCCTCACTTCTGTTTCCTAGCTAAATTATGCAATTTATGTCCATATTCTGAGCAGCTAACCCTTCAGTTTCCACACTTGGCTAGTTCTTCTGTGTAACCTAACATTAACACTTTCACCTCCCTGTTAGTCAGCCCCTCTGTGGAAATCCTTTTCTAAAGGTTTTCACTGCAGAGTGGGTTTTATAATATCACAGCTATTGCCTTCAGCACAAAGTAAAACGGGCTCTTTTATCATTAGCCTTGGACTTGTATTGGTAACGGTTAACGGTAAAGCTCCAGGGAATGTGTGTGGTTCTGCCTTCATGTGTTTCTTGTGGGTTTGGATGTGGTTGGATGTCAAGTAAGAGCTTATGAAAATAGTGTTGGCTTTGGTCATGGCAGGTCTCTGCCTTTATGAATAAATTATAGGGGCACTTCGAGGTGTGACAGCGACTGGAGATGGAAATGATAAATCTGGCCTGCTTGACCTCCAGATAGACAGAGGTCACAAATGAGAAAATGTGAGGGTTGTGTCCTTTCATATCCTGCATTTGTCAACAACAGGGACTGAGTTTATCCAAACAGAGCTTAGATTTTACTTCTCTCACATAAAGTCAAACATTAAAATGAATCACAATAAAAGGATTAGGATCCTGTTTTTGTGGTTTTAATTTAGATTTAGAAGTGAACACTACAATGCTCAAAATGGTGAATTTCTTATTTTCAGCATCTGCTTGTGTGTGAAGATGTCTTGTCAAGTTCCCCAGGGTCTGTTTTAGACACTTTTTGACATCCCTTGGAGGATGTATTCACAGTCCTGATACAAAGGCTCACAGCAGCTGATGTTTCTTGGGACACTTGGGATTTAAATGACTGCTTAATATAGCTTTTGTACAAAGGGGTCCTCTGTAAATGCAATACACATAGTGGTCACACTCAATCCCACTGTGGACAGAAGTATGGATAAAGATTTATCTGTGTTGCTCTCTTTGACTCGTCTTGGTTTACTGCTCTGGTTTTAAGAGAAGAAACACTTCGATCAAGCATTTCGGGTTATTGAACAGAGGGTGAGATTCTTGTGTTCCACACACAAATTAGTAAGGATCACAGAATCATATATGCCCACTTAAAATGGTCGTAGAGGTGTTTGCAGCAGACTCACTATAGAAGTAATACAGCATAAGCAGTTCAAAATACATCAAGGCCCTAAAACAGTCTGTTTTACCCCTGCTCCTGCCTCCTTCCACTTGCTCTATGCACATTTTGGGGTTTTTATTCATGTTTAAAGAACAGATTCAGGTGTTCCAAAAATTATTCTTCAGCTGTTGTCTCCATATTAGTTTAGGTAATAATTTAAATAGATAAATTTGCCCAAGAACATAACATAGTAACAAAACCATTCTAACCTAGGATTCAATAGCAATTTCGCTTTTGTTTTAGGTACTGTCAAAGTTTAGTTGGGCCATTTTAAAACGACTCAGAACTGACTAGGACAAATAGTCCCATTGTTTCCTGGCAGATATTTTTAAGTCTCATTAGATCAGTCGTTTGGGAACTGCCATCTTCAGGTGTCTGCACAGATGTTCTACTGGGTTTAAATCTCGCTATCCTTGACTCTTCCATTATGCTGAAGCCACTCCAGCATTGTCTTGATGTGTGAAGATGAACTCTCATCTGAGGTTGCCTACCCTCTGGAGCAGGTTTTCTTCGAGAACTTCCCTGTATTTGACTGCATTCATACCTCTCTCAGTTCTGACCAAGCACACCTGTAGCGTACAAAGAAGCAGAACATTCCAAGCTATCAAGCAGAACATTGGGAGTCAACGCACAGATAATCCAGAAACTGTTTCTCAGAGCCATAATTTGGGTAATAAACCATTTCAGGTGACAGCTAACCCAAATCACCCCCTTTTTGGAGACGACAGGATGCCCCCTCCTGCACCAGAATCTGATAAGGGTCATAAAAGTGTCAATTTATGAGGAAAACCATACACCTCCGGAGAAGAGACGAGATGGCATTCCTCCTAACACAAGGAACTCTTTGATGATTCGAACTAAACACTTCTAAATAATAAAATCAAAGAATTCAACATCTCTGGAGGGATGATCCCAACATCTGGACTCTGTGATACCAGGTTGATCAGGACCAGCATGGAAGGAGAACACATTGAATCTGAAGTGTTTATTGCAATGCAAACACAAGAAACCGACACCCCCCTCCTCTCTGTCACGGACACCACCATAAAAGACACACAGCGAGAGAGAGAGAGATCTTTGATTCCCAGCATGTATACTTATAAGTCGAAACTTTTCTTATAATTGAATGTATATGCTTGTATCCGTAGTCACATTAATAGTTTACTTTCATGTAGCCTAGAAGTCTACTATTTGTAAGCTTATTCTTGTGTTATATCTTTTATTATTATTATCTCAGGAACCATGTGAGATAAACATATCATGTTTGGTGTCGTTTTAATCACACATTTAGTGAGATTTCAGATCTGTGATCATCATAGATATTAACAATTGGATTTGCATGTTTAAGAAATGATCTTAAAGTATGCTCTAAAGGTATTTGGCCTCTGATCTCTCCTGGACAGTGAGACTCAAGACCTCCCCCTGGGATGGACACAGCCACGATTGGTCAGATGCTGATTTGAATTTGACTCCAAAACTTTCTATATAAAAGGAAAGTCACTGGAATGCAACTTGGGCTTTTACTTTTAAGAACGGCGGCTTTTACTTTTTAAACGTGCTAGGGGCTTTTACTATTTTTAAAGAACTTTAAGGGTTTCTTTTTCTTTCTTTCAAGGGTTTACTTCTTTTAAGGACTTTTATCAGGCTAAGTTTTTTGGGTTTGTGTTTTTGTTTCTTAAAGGCTTGAGATTTAATTTTTCTAGGATTAACTTGAAGTTAAACCTCTTCAGTTAATTTTGATAATGCAGCAGCACGGACATTTTCTTTTAACTATGAGCTTCGACTCTTAGTGTTTGTACTTTGGTACATTTTTACAACATGACTACACCAAAGTGCCTCCTTGTCTCTGCGTTCCTGATCCGACTCATCCAGCAGACCATCACAGCTGAACATCCTGCGGCCACCTTCTCTCTCCATCACAGGGCTACGCAAGTATCATTTTCCTTCTGCTAAACGGGTGAATTTATAAATTATGATTGGCTTCCAATTCTAAAGAGATTCTAAATTCATCATCTTTCTATCAGCTGCTTCCAGTGACGATCACAGTTAATTAGTTTATATTCATTCATTCATTCATTCACTGTCTGTTGTTATGTCATCATTGTTTATTGTTTGTTTGTAGTGTTAGTTAATAAATGTTTATATAATTACCATCGGTTCTGCCGTGTATTTCTTTGTTTGGGAACTGGAGGTCAATGAAATCAGAATTTACGATTTTCAGCTAAGAGACTGATCAACTTCATTCAATTAAAGTCTCTTCGAGACTTAATCTAGAATGATAATTTTCTCAGTAATCTGAGATGGTGCCCCTTCATTAACGAGTGCAAATTTTCATTAAAAGTGTAGTTACGCTACATTTTATTGGTGCATACGTACGCTACACACCCAAAATATGATGCTGCCACCACCATGCTTTACTATAAGGATAGTACTATCCAGCTGATGAGCAGTGCTCACCAGACACAGTCCTTGACGTTCTGTCCAAAGAGTTAGATTTTTTTCTCTTCTGATCTCATTAGATGTTCTCAGAGTAATTTAAATAGTATCCGAAAAACACCAAAACACCATGAAGCTGCTCTACCAAAAATGTCTAATGAATGCACTGCTGCCGCGATGACCTTCCATCCAGCAGGGTCCCCTATCTCTGACCCCCTCTGCACTGTTACTCGGTTTAATCTCAATGAATGAATAAAGCAGCATGGAAACACCTGACCACAATCTGGAGCCTCGTAGTTTTAAAAATTTTCTAATTTCACTTCTTTCTTTTTCTTTTTTTTTTTGTTAGTCATTATGGTTTACCTAGTGTATACTGGTAGGCAAACATGGCAGTGAAAATAATAAAGTATGCATAAATTGAAGCCAGCTGAATATTTTCTGTCTCCACAGTAAATGTATTTGGCGGCAGGCAGGATTTTTCCAGCCTATACAGCTTTGCAGATGATCTCTTGCAGCTGCCTCTCTGCGTGTGCTGTCACCTGCCTGTCATCCTTGAGGGAGCCAGCGGCTGGCACCTCCACCAGTGTGGGCATGATGGGTTACAGTTGCTATGACATTGAGACAATATCTGTGTGTGCGCATTTGCAAGTGTGTGAGTATTACTGCATCTGTATATCCTCCCTCAAACTCCCTTTGGCAAATTCCTTTTGTGCCTTCAAACATTCAAGTCAACCACTTTAAATTTTAGATTTGGGGAAAATCTGAATGAATATCAATGACTTACAGGCCCACAGACAACAAATTTGCAAATTATGACAGGGCAGAATGCTGCAGTTAATCTATTATTTCAGCACCTGTCCTCAGTATGTACACGCTGTCATTTCAGATATGTGACAAGCAGCGATGTAGCACCTGCAGATGACACTTTTCAAGCATATTTCCAGGAGAGTGGGTGTTCGATGCCAGCGGCACTTCCCTCAACTGACCTTCTGCATTACTACAAAATCCAAAACCTTCTGGCCACATTACTATGCAGCAACTGATTGGCAGGAAGCCAAGGCACACTGAAAATGTGTTAGTCTTAGCAAATTGCCTGGAGTGAGGCTGCGTGGCAATAACTGTTTAATCAAGACATCTCTGTTCCTCCTTTCTGCACCATGTCCTCAGTACCATCTCTAATTCTTGTCTGCTCCTGCTGTCTCACAGCAAACTTGTGATTGGCATGTGGGTGTTTTGGTTTCAGCAAACTTTCAGTGTGAATTGCAGTGGGTGAAACTGTCCAATAAGTCTATAATGAGCATCAGTTGGTGTTTGTTGGTATGAAATATCAAGAGTAAACTCCAATATGGTCTTACCTTGTTTTATATAATGTGCATGATGTCATTTCACACTTGGTTTGATAGCAGATGATCCACATTTCCCACCAGTATCACACGATTGCCTCTTTGGGCAATGGCCCAGTGTGGCATCATCTACATTTAGCGCCATCTCTACTTTGGGAACTTGATAACTCGGAGACTTTGTGTTGTTATTCACCTCAGTGAGTTAGATTTTTTTCAGTTTGAAACCTGGGGTGGAACAGAAAATGTCAGAATTTGAAAACACACACTCAAAGACAGTCAAGCTAAAAGTCTACATCCATTTGTGGCTTCACCCATGAACCAAACACATCTTACTTTCACACTGGAGTTTGTTGCTCTGCATTTAATCTTGTCCAATCTGGGTGAAAAGACCCATGATTGGCTAAATTCTCCAGGCATTGGCTAGATTTTCTAAAGCCTGAAAATTTAAAGCCCAATTTTTTCACCTCAATAATGTTAAAAGAAAAAAGAATACCACCTACTCCTGCTTTAAATATTCACAGACCATACTAGATCTTCCAGGACAGATGATGAACCATATGTGAAAATCAGGGAAGGATATTAAAAATGAAAATATCTGAGATGTGTAGGTTTTAACAAGTGTGATGAACAGCTTGTTTCCACCAACTCCTTACCTCGGAGAGGTTTTTGTCGGGAAAACTTGTGCATACTAAACGGCAGACTGTGCCCACATATTTTGATCATTGTGTCCGTGCAACCTTTAAGAGAGGGGTTTGGTTTTTTACTGTCAGTTGGCCTAATTTGAAGCCATTTTCTTGTTCTAGACCTCTGCTGTTGTTACCTGGTGCTCATTTCAAGTTGGACTTACCAAACCTTCTCAACTGCACGAAATTTTCATTAATCACTAATGTGGGTAAAGTCAGGTTTTGTCAACTTTATTTATATACCACATTCAAAACAACAGACGTTGACCCTTTCCTCTTTTTTTTTGTCTGCATTTATACTCATCGTTTCACACCACAGAAAGGTGTCAACTCTAATGAGATCAATGCATATTTTAGTCTTGCAGCAAAATATATTAATATTTAGTGCATGTGTGTGACCATCACCGGCCACCCCTGGAGGCTAAGCTATCATTCTTTATTGAATTTTTCTATCATGAGCCAGAGGGGGCAGTGCAGCACCTCAGTGAATTGAGGGTGAAACAAATGAAGGACAGGACAAGACAAGACGAACAGGGAGGGTACAGACAGGCAGTGCTATTTGATTCCTATAAGAGTGCTGTAAAATGCTGTGTCATTCCCAACAACCGATCCCACATCTGAAAATTGGAAACAAATAATCAACACAGAAACAAATTGGAGATGTTGACCCTTTCCAATAGAGAAGTAAGATTAATGCTGCAAATTTGCCAAACTAATTTACATATTAGGGTTAAGACTGTACTGTGTTATATTATACCCATTTCTTTGACTAATTTCAATATTTATATTAGGACAGAATTGTCTATTGTACCAGTAAGAACCTACAATATTATAGAAAGAAACACAACAAAGCCAGCTAGTATTTCCTCTCAACGGGTATATTGCTGACAGTGTACAGGAAGAATCTGTTCTAACAGGAAATGACCTTCAGCAGAACCAGGCTCAGGGAGGGCAGCCATCTGCCTCGACCGGTCGGGGTTCAGCAGACGGAAAGCAGACAAATAGCAAATAAGAAAACAACGGACGCTCAGGAGGTGGGTGAGGGTTGTATCGGCAGATCAGAAAGTAGAGATACCAGGAGGGAGGACAAGACCAACTACAGAAAAGAGAAGACACAGAGTTAGGAACATGCAGTAGGGGCATGTAAGTGCATAGGAGGAGTGAAAAGTTTCATAAAAGCTTGAGTATCAGTTGAGATGAGTAAGACTAAAGAGAAAAAACAGGCAATAGAAAAAAGTGGCAATGAAGACATAGACAAAGAGTGGACAAAAATGTCACCTGCCACCTCAGGAGGAGGTTCAGGAGATTTAACAATTGACACAATCCGTGTCCTCAAATTCCTGTCCTGTATTTGGGGACAAGTTTCATTCACAAAAATCTTACCCAAGAGTAAAGGGTCAAATTTCACACCACAGAGATTTAAGCCCTGCTGTCGGAAATCAGCAGACATAAACAGAAAAAAGTGCAGCAGTGTCAGTAGTTGTATGAGGGAACTCAAACCAGTGTTTGAATACAGTGTTTTCCACAAACTGTGCTGAGCTGGTCAGAAACAAACATGGACTCACTGTTCTGTTCTGTACCGAATGAGCTACGTGCTATGTGCTTGCAAATGTATCACACATCAAACCTTTAAGACAAGAAAGTCAATAAACCTGCCAGCTATTGTAATAATACAACATATGATTTGTGATTACAGTTTATTATTACTAGTTTATTTCCTTTATTTTGGTATCATAGTTAAATTCAACATTAAGGCTCTATCTTTACGTCCCAGTCAAACAAGTCCCTTTTTCGTGTGTGTAAAGGCCTTAATGTGTAAGCAGGTGTAGAAGCAATGGGTCTCGGAAAAATTAAAAATGATGATAGAGCAGTCCCGGCTGCTTCACTGCATTTTGCCTTTGCAGATAAAGATCCAACTCACAATCTCATTTAACAGAAGTAATCCTCAGTAGCTTGTACCTGTCAGAGCAGATCAAGCCCAGGAAGCCATTCTAAATATAGCAACATGCCGATATGGTTATAGACACACTGTAACAAATAGTTTTCTCCTTACTCGCTTTTGCTTTCAATCCAGCTGATAAGATAATTTGTTTAAGCTGCTCTCCTTTATCTCACGGCGTAAAAAGTGGCAACCCATCAAAACAGGCAGAGGCGGCTTTCTAAGCTCAAAGCTGGCTGCTCTGACCTGTCTGGACATTTTTCTAAAGCTTTGAACTGCCTCAAGGAGCAGCTAGGAGCTCTAAGCCTTCATGATGAGGGCCAGCAGGGCTCTGTGTGGCTTTTATGAGTTGTTTGAAATGAGTTTTTTTTGGTCAGAGGCAACAAGAAGTTACTAGCAAGTGTCACAGATTAAACTGTAAAATTTCAACCCCAGCAGCAGATGGACTTGATGACCAGTGCCCTGTTTGATTGTGATGGAGGAAAGTGTCGGAAAGAGCAGCTGCTTGGCCAGTTTGCATATTTTGATAGCTTTTGAACAACATCTGAGCTCTATCAAAGAAGAGGAGTCAAGCTGGGGCGATGCAGGCATCACTTATTTTGACACTTCATTGTTAATTTTGGTTTTATTTTCCACTTGATGCATTGACATTAAGAAAAGTACGGAATATCATCAGCCTAATAACATCTGTTTTCTCTCCATCATGTGACTCCTGGGCATCTCTTTTCTCCCTAGAGCACCATTATAACTGCAACACATCTACAAAAGCATGAAAACAAATAGTATTAAAGGAGCACTTGACTGATTTGGCACACAAAGGTCACTTGTACACCTCTGGGGGACTGTCTGAAAATAACTCCCAGTTATGTGATCACAGATAGAAACCACACATTTATACTGTAACTGAAAACGCTACGAGCTTAGGGCGTGGGGCTTGGAAAATATAGGTGCTTATCAATACCAACAGCATCTATTTGAACGAAAAAGTTGCATTATGGGAACTGTAGGACCCAGGACCTTCCCCCGGTGTGGGGATTGTTTTACATCTTCTGCTGCTTCTTCCATTTTGATGTTTCTTTTAAAGTCTGTGTCCTGTATGTCCTCAAGCCTTAATCTCCCCGGTGTAGCACAAAGGACTTTTTAAAATGTGTGTGTGTATTGTATATACATAAAACTTTTACAGTATTATTACATCATTACCTCCGCCTCCAACAGGGGGCAGGAGGTTATGTTTTCGCCGGTGTTTATCTGTCTGTTTGTCTGTCTGTTAGCACGATAACTTGAAAAGTTCTGAACGGATTTTGATGAAATGTTCAAGAAAGGTGGATAATGGGACAAGGAATGGAGGAGTAGATTTTGGTGGTGATCTGGATCAACGTCTGGATCCAGGAATTTATTGCAGGATTCTTTAGCATTGGGAGATAGGGCAATGTGCATACATACGTGCATGTAACTCCACAAAAAATGTCCAGGCTGCTTGGTAAAAAATACAGGATCAGTTCCCACTAATTTCTACAAGAATTCAAAATTGTATCTGGATCCAGGAAAAATTCCAGATACTACAATCCAGAACAGGAAAAAACTAGAGGGCCTGTGGAATGGTCATCACTGTAAGGTAACAGATGAAGATCCAGACATGCAGCCAACACCAACATGTAGCTGAGACTCTGCTGAATCAGGAGGATCCAACAGATCTGTTGTAGAATCAACAGCTATGGAGCTGGATCCAGAAGAAACTACAATTACCCACAACGTGATTTAGGTGAATAATTATTGAACTAATAATGATATCAGTGTGAATCCAAATGCTAAGGGTATGTTTTCTGGGTCAAGGAATCTAATAATGTAGATAAAACAATCCTGAGACTATTATTTTTGGGTGTAAATCCCAATATGGGCTGAAATGAGCTGCTCCTCACCGAGTGCTTTTCTAGCTTGATTTAAAATTAGCAGCAAATGCAAATGGATATACAAACTTAGATATAAGTAAGTTAAAAGCCTATGAAGTTGAGGGAATCTTTGTTTATTAGCGTGCGTTCGCCTGCATATTGCAAAATCCTTACATAAGTTTAGTCCTTTTTAATTATTCAGCAGATTTTTGCCATTCATTTCTCCCTTCTGCGTGTTTATTGTATGTGCTGTACAAAGTAGCATCAAGACCCTTTAGGGTTGACTGACTAATCAACTTTTCCAACTTTCGCTTTAATGGTAGGTAGCATAAATATGTATGAAGTGATGCTTCACAGCCCTAATCAAATCAGTGTGCACAACAGCACTGGATAGTTGTGGTGCATAATGTGTTTGCACGCTTTTTACTTTGAAACAAGGGCTTCACTTAAATATTAACTCGATGAATAATTGGTAATGTACTGCTATAGAGTTTTGTTTTGGTAAAAAAGCAGAGTAAAACTTTCTTACAACTTTTGCATCCCCTCCTTTGGAACGCATCCGAGTTTGTCAGGAAGTCGTCAATAGTAACGGTGCAGCAACCCCATTTCAAAAGGCTGTCAAATGAATGTCTTCTATCTGAAAGCCAGCATAATAATGCAATGTATTTCACAACAGTGAGAATGAGAGAATGTAATAATTATTCACTGTTTTGACAAACCTAATTAGCATCAATAATCAGCTGCTCTCTTTCAGATGTAACAGGAGAGAGTAAAAATATCTAGCAGCAGGTGGTGACATCAAACACGTAGGAATATAGAATAAACAGACATCCATACACAGGTTTCTCTGCTGAAATAGTGCGAGCACATGAGCTCTGGCATCTGCGCGGCCCCAGCGCACACACAGACACATGCACAGCACACTTTGCCACCTCTCTGTCACCCTCACATTTTGGCAGGAACGTCTGCCCCTCATGAGACAGTAGGTTGTGATGCGGCTGATACAGAATTATACGCTACATTTGCTGGGAAGCGGCAGGTGTTGTTGTGCTCCCAGTAAGCAGATGATGTTTGTTCAGTCTTAGTTAATGTTGTGTCAACATTTTTCTAAAAGGTCATCTCTCACTTTCAAGTCTGAATCGTTAATGTGAGGAGGAAGGATTTCATTAAAAATTTGAAACATGAAAACTACCGTTGCTATGAAAGAATCATGGTAAATAAATAAGTAAAGAGAGTGTTTTATCCTGAGATGCGTTGCCATACAAAGGGCTCGCCAGCCATCAGTAGCGACTCAGCGTTCAGAGTGTTGCCCAAGGACACGTCGACAGGTGGACATGTGTAGCCGGAGAACGCCAGCCCTGCAATCACTGGACAACCTGCTCTACCACCTGAGCCACAGCCACATTATAGATGGAATAACTTGTTGTATTCCATGAATTATTTTCCAAACATTGAATACAGGAGCTTCTGCCTGTGCTATTAAATGGCTATCCATCCATCCAGAAGATAAGATAAGATGAGATAATCCTTTATTGATCCCACAGCAAAGGGAGTCGTGCAAAACATAGGGAACATCTGCAAAAATAAATAAACAAACAAGAAATATGCATGAGAACCGTGGCTATTGAACAGATTCTTCTACTTGTAGAAAATGTAGATATTTCAGAGATTCCTCTGAATGTGAAAAAGAAAAATATACTATGTAGAAAAAACACTGATTCCTTTTTAAGATATTTAAGATATTTAAGATACCAGCATTATTTTACTGTTTTCATTGGAATGCTATTATTGTGTATAAGCCATAAGAAATACTAAGACTACATTCTGCATGCTGCAGATTACATTCTCCGCTGTGCAAACCAGCATACCTCCAACATATCATGAATCCTTTTAACCTTGCCTTGCTGGGATGTGGACAAAACACTTACACTGTGAGCAGCATGGCTTTGTTGGTCACAGTTGCTCATACCTTCCTGACGCTGTGCCCTGTGAAATGACTCTGACGTGACAGAAAAGCTTATAGAGAAGCAAGTATGACAGTGGCTGTGGTGGAATTAGCTTCTTTAATTTATTATTAATCAGTCCCTCCAGGAATTCGCGATGTTGCGATCGCAACAATTAACGCAAATTCAACCAATCCTCTGTGAATTCTGCACGACCTTGCAATTTTGTCCAATCACCGCGACTTTTCCGCAGTTTTGGCCAGCCTCCTGTGAGTTCCACCAATCATAGCAGTCCCCAGTGCAAACGTAATGCACGTACGTCACCGAATTCACTTCCTTGTTCATGGTTTTAAGATACAGATACGTATGCAACAAAAACTACTGCAAAACAACTTTGATGTTCTTCACGAGAGCGGAGGTAAACTGTTTTGCACCCCGTGGAATATTGAGGTGGAACACAAATGAAATTCATCGATTGACAAACACTTTTCTACCGTAAACATATCAGGAGAATGGGTGAAACGAGCGGACTACAGACCAGACAAATCACCGTGATGAAGCTGTTGCATCCAGATCTGTGGCAGCACTGAAAGAATGAAGGTAAGTTAGATTAATTAACTGACGTGACGAGCTGTGAGCGTGTGATTGAACACGCGTGTGCCAGGATGTGAAATTAACTTTTTGAACTTTTAAAATTTTTAATGAATTATACAAAACAAAGAAAAAAATGTAACTTCTGGACAATTTTTTACTGTCTCCTGCAATTTTATCACAACAAATACGCTTAAAACATCGCAACTTACATCGCAATTTTTTAGAAAAGCTGCCGCGAATTCAGGCATTTTAGGAGCAACAATCTTGAAAAACGCCCTCAAAATCCTGGAGGGACTGATTAATTATAAGTAATGACGTTAATAAGTAGCAATGGGTGGAAAACATTAAAAAATGGAAACTGAAATGAGTGTAGCGATGATATCTGAGTAAGAGATTACATAGATAAATCAGACTATTATCACTGTTTGAAAACAGGAGATGACTATTCGGATCTCAAAATCCTTGTCCGGACAGGTCTGTCTTTTACAAGTGTAAACAGATGTTCTGCCTCCCACCTGTCCAGAGAGCTCCTGTTTTCTGCCTTTCTTTTTGCCATTTTTGGGAGGGGTAGCACGGTGCAAGTGGTAGCATGAGGTTGCTATGACTACTGTCAACAGAGGAGAGGGTGTTGATGGGTCCTGTCCTGATGGACGTGCCAAAACACCAGCACAGCATTCTGGGACTTGCAGTGTTAGTGGTGCATGTGCTGTATAATACCGGCGGGCCAGCTCTAGTCGTCGTTTGGTATTGTCTCGCGGGCCATATATAATTACACTGCGGGCCAAATTTTGACTCCTATGCTCCACAGGAACACTGGAACATAGAACATGCCAGCCTTTTAGTGAATACAAATTGGTGTAAGGACCTTAAAATAAAATGGTCTTATCATCAATTTTCCTGAAACAAATGATTTTGATTTGTGAAAAGCTTCACACCGAACTTTTAAAAGTATTTTTTTTTTCTAAAATGAAATGAAACTCACATATGATTAATTCATAATTTCAATTGTTGTCATTAATAAGAATAATAATAATTCTGGGCTGCCAGAGTGCTAAAGGTTGACAGGAGGGCAATCCACTAATAGAAATGTATGTTCATAAGTCACTAAGAAAGGATTTTAAGTAATCATTCCTGTAGGTTGAAGTATTTAAATCTAGATTTTGGTTTAGATAGTCCAGCCTGTCGAATGCATGTTTTCATGAATTCAGAAACTGTTCTGATTATTACTTGCATAAACTGCAAGCAAGCTATTAACTGTGAATACATTTCTGACATAAACCCTATTTTCCTTATCAGAGAGCAAAACCATTAATTCTATAAAAGAAATAAGTCAAGATGTCAGATCAAGAATCTTACAATATGTTCAATTTAACTCTCTGCTCTATCCTGCAGGTTGCTTTCTTTCTTCTTTTTCATCGCTGTTAACACACTTTCAGTTTGTGCACAGCTCAGGAGAAAAAAAAAACACTCTGCCAGTCACTGTAGACTCAACAATTTTACAACATGCCAACAAGTCTCTCTCTCTCATCAGCAGACTCTGACACAAGCAAAGCCCTGGGTAGTTGGTTTTCTGCCAAGCATGCAACATGAGTGTCATTTTTACAATGCGGCTTGACATCACAGTCCCACCGCAACACTGCAATTTGTGTGATAAAGGCAGCTCATGGCGCTCTGAAAGGGAAAAGGGCACACGAACAATAAGGACCCCGCTCTGCTTGTTCATCTCAGCTTGAAAGTTTGTTAAATTTAGTTTAAACACCCTGGGAAGGTGGCAGGTTGCTTTCAGTCCCCCGTAATGAAGTGGAATGGACGATTTCAGCCAAAATGGAGGAGCATTTTGGTCAGGCTCAAGTCTCCCGGCAGGTTTGTGAAGGATGAATTTTTTCCGTCTGCTTCCTGCTGAGTCACAGGAACAGGGCTTTCTGGGTAGAGTGGCACAGCAGATGGTTTGCTAGACTTCAGGTCCTAACAGGTGCATGGAGACAGGAGAAGGTAGAGGAGGGCATGATCGAAACGAGACAAAGTACCGAAATTATACTGAAAGACATTAGGAGAGAGGAGTAGACGTTTTAATTTTTAAAGCTGAGTTCTTCAAGTGAATGTTAAACCCTTCTGCCAAGAGACAAGAGCAGTGGAAGCTACTGCAGAATTCTGATTACTTCACTGTCAGCAGTCTGTAATATCTGCCATGGCAGCTGTGGCCATTGGTATGAATTTAAGGTTCTAACTGGAACCACAAACTATCAGGGAAAAACAGGCAATGGGACTTGCTCTCAGTTGTCCCTTTATTTATCCAAAATGATGCTACTGCTATGATGACATGTGTTGATGGTTGCCATGGTTCTAAACAACAAAAACACATTATAATATCTTGCCTAAACAAATCAGTCTTAAAATTATGGCATTTGCAAATCAAAGTATGATAAATATGTCAAATTAGTATTTGTCAAACTCATACCTTATTATAATATAATTTAAATCAAATCAAAATTGGAATAGAACAAAACTGTTACTTACACTGAAGGTCATTCAAAAGACACATGTCAAGTACCTTCGACCGCTTGATGTCTGGAGACTAAGAGGAAAAAGTCCTAACCAAGGCCTTCATTTATAAAGAGGGAGACACCACAACAAGCTTCATCAACCATTACTCGTTTCTAACAGTCAGTAAGCAAGACATTGAAATGTGAACAAACAGTTCCAAGTTTGACTTCACAAAAGGCAGTGCAAGCTTACTGTTGTTTCACATACATGTACTACATTACAAAAGGAATAACAGTGGTGAGATATTTTATTGTGTTCCATAATGTCAACTACTGGACGCATGTAGATGTTATGTTGAAGGCACATTAGTTTTCCAGTCTGTCTAGCAATGGGGCAGTGCGCCTTGACGTTCAGTATTATGAAGACTGTCTTTATCTAAGTACACAGAAGCCATTTTTAAATGGTCCTTACTAAGTTTAGTCTTCAGTGAATTTTATTTACATTTAATTTAATCAGACTGTAAGGAATGAACTAAATTACATGATGGTATGGGTATTAAAGAAAGAAAACTACTTATTTTTCTCTTATTTTGACTTTATCTTGGCAATATTTGGTTATGGGTGGAGAACCTAATTATATGTGTTAGGGCACACAGGTGGTTGGGCTCGTCTTTTGTTCTGGGAAGGTGAAGAAGAGCGTCACGATAAATGTTTTTCGACTGTATAATTTTTGATCCTGAGTTATGACCTTTCAAGTTTTGTTGTCATGGATTTATATCAGTTATGGACATGGATTGTGGAACGGAAGTGGAAATAAATGAACACTAAGAACGGATCCGTATTTTGAATTGTTTTATATTGTGGACTGTAGATACGTGTCAAAAAATAACCAGACTGCTCCTCTCACCTAAGTGGCAGTTTGGAAAATTGTCACTACAACATCCTTCAAGATCAGTCTTTGAACTTTGTTGGGTCAAAACCCTTTGATGGAAACACTGAATCAGTTGTTTAGGCCCAAGAAAGTGTTGTATGGTTGAGGTTAACCTGGTTATAGGGAATGACTGTTGTTTCATAGTCTTGTATGGCCAGACCATGACACTGTGTCAGTACTGGAGAATGGTCTGACTACACCCATCCTCATTCTGCTGTGGGCAAACAAACACTCTGATTAAGGAATACCCACACTGACATGAAGCCCCACTTTACTGTACAGATTGGCTTTTCGGCAGTTGAGTGGTGTGGGAGGTGTACAGCCATTGTTAAGTCAAGTAGTTAGAAATGCATGTTGGCAAGTTTGGCAAAAAAGGGTGCAAAAGCTTGTGGAATGTACAGTGCAGGGTAGGACTGGTCTTCATGATGATGCTGCCTTTTCCTGATCGATGGTTTTCTTTGGTCGGCAGCACGCGAATAGCAGTAGGGGAGGACAATGCGTGAGAAATATACGGTGGAAATTGCAGACCTCCACAGTCTACATCCAGTGAGACTGACGAGCTGTTTCAAGCCAAACATGAACTGTTCCACCCCTGTGCTTCCACACCCTTACTTTCCATCACACTACATAAAGGACAAGCCTATTCCTGTATCAGCACTTGGGGTTGCTATTGGCTGTAATTCATGAGCTGTGGTATCATTCAGTGTCAAACTAAAGACTCCAAACCTGCACCAGATTTGCAAATAAATCTCTTCATGCCTCCTTCAGTGCATCTCTGTGTGGCTGCTGTATGTACTTATTACTTGTTTTCTATTTTATACAAATGTAGTCGAAAGCACAGGGGACCACACAAAACGAAAAGATCTATGTTGAAAGAATAAAACTTTAAAAAACTGCAGTTCCAAGCATTAAACACAGCTGCACCCCCAAACCTATTGATCTCAGTGCGAGGAGTCTGTTTGGAGGACAGAATCCACATTTTAATGACGACTGATATGGGGTCAGACCGACTCTCGGTTGTAAAAGTACTGATTCACTACTTACAAGAAGGGCACAATACTGAATCACATTCTGTTTAACTACTTTCCTTGCTTTTTTAAGTGTCTCCAAAAAAACAAGGGCTAGAATTTGAGCCAGTCACTAAGGGAATCTGTCTCAGATCATTTCATATCGTATCAGATGAGAAGACACGACTGTATGAAAAGTAACCTTCGTGTCAAATTCTCACCTTTAATCAATAGCCAGGAACACCGTGTATTGGTGTATTGACTTAACCTCAGAACAGATAAGCAGCTACTTTTCTCTACTGTATTTTCTCATTAGTATTCCTTGCACATGCTGTTTGTTGCCTCTCCCATCAATATGAGGTGTGGGTAACATGCCTGGCACCGGTCCAAGTCTCTCTATAGCAGCAAAGCTGGCAGAGAAATCGGAATATTGACTCGCTATAATTTACATCATGGAGTTTCGTGCCAACCATGATTGCATGCTAAACATCAATAAATAAATAAAGATGTCAGCAAACAAATACAATACACGGTCAGCTCGACTGACAGCGCAGACATGGTGGGCAGACTGTGGGAGGGGGCTGAAGAGTTGTGTGTGTGCACAGTGTTTTTCGCGGCGTGCAGCTGTCGGAGCAGCCATCTGACCTGATTTACTTTCTGTGAGATACATTTTGTGCACTCGAAAAACCCAATGAGGGTACTTCTTTTGTGGGAGCTTTGTAGTCATGTGCAGTGGCGGATGAACGGAAGATCACAACTGAATAAATGGCTGCAGTGTAGTTAGAATGAGTGGACTGCACTCCCAGAAGAAGACTTAACTGGCCTACTAGGGGTTGCATCATGCCAAGCGCTGCACTGCTTACTGCTGCTTTCCATGTACAGAGTAGCCTCCCTCTCATTTACAGTAAACTCACCATATGGGAGCGGTGTGAACAACAACATGGCGCGCCCCGAGGCGGACGTGTTTGCTCACTCCACTCCCGTATGCCGGCTTTTTCTTATTGTTTTAGTGTGTTTTCTTTTTGCTTTCTCTACGAAATGCCATGCACTGATGACACACAACAGGCAGTCACTACTGGACATTGGTAGCTTACACAATTACCGGGATTTTACTGTTTTTTTAACCACCTGAGCTAAAGGCCCATGCTAGCCAACCACTAGTACCCAGCCTCTTACTCGCCAACGTGTGGTCACTGGACAATAAACTGGATGAGCTGCACATCCTGTCTGCACAAAATACACTTACAGTTCATATTTACATAGTTGTCATTTTTATTTTATTTTATTTTACTTGTATAAGCTATATTTATACCTTATTGCTGGTAATTCGAGTGGACAGCAAAATAAGAATTTCATTGTTCAGGGAAACGTGTTTCTTTACTGTGCACATGACAACACTTTGGATCTTGAACTTTGATTCTTGAATCGTGTGCATGCTTATGAGGTAACTTTTAAATGTTGCACAATTTAAAAAGAAAACAGCAGTTCAGGATTACCTCATAGATTTTCCAATTAGCGAGGCCTAAAGTGAGAGCAGTAGTTGCTGTTCCTTAAACATGGCAACAGTGCTAATTTCCTTGCACTGTCGGCTGTCATCACACCTCCTGTGTTGTGTTTACTTCACAGGAGTCTGCAGAAACGGCATAGGTGTTTATTGCTGGGAGCATAACTGTGGTGAAATTGTATTATTCATATTATTATACAACAGTCTGCAACCAGGTTACAACTCTGGGATGCTGTTCCAAAGCTCAATGCAAACATTGGCATGCTGCATGTTGTTTACTACGTTCTCCTCATTCTTTGTCATTTCCCAGTTTATGACCTCCACCATTAGTTTTGCAGGAATTTGATTGTAAGCCAAAGTGTTGATCTAAAGTTTGGTCTGACAGTAGCACTAGAGGACCACCTAAGCTTTTACGGCTCATCTTGTAGGGAACATGGATGTCTGTACCCATAGTTTAAATTGGGATTTTCCAGTGTGGGGGGCTTTGTAATTTCAGTGTTGCCGTGGAAGCACATGTGAGTGCTCATCAGCAACACTGAGCAACTTATAGCAACTTATGGTACGATATAATGGGGCGGCTGTGGCTCAGGTGGTAGAGCAGGTTGTCCACTGATCACAAGGTTGGCGGTTCGATCCCCAGCCCCTCCGCACGCCAAAGTGTCCTTGGGCAAGACACTGAACCCCAAGTTGCTGCCATTGGTAGATTAGCGCCTTGCATGGCAGCTCTGTCGCCGTTGGTGTGTGAATGGGTGAATGCGAAACACATTGTAAAGCACTTTGGAACCACTAAGGTAGAGAAAAGTGCTATATAAGTGCAGACCATTTACCATTTATAATGTAGTTGCATCGTTACTCAACTGCTTGTGGCTCTATTTTGATAGTTACTTCAGTGATAGGAGAGGTTCCTTTGTATATATAGTTATGGGAGTCATTCATAATGATGCTACTGGTGTGAGACTCCATAATAAAACACTGTACAGTCAAGAAATTTTTTTTACTTTAGTCAAGACATCAGACTTTTACTGTAAAATAAAAATATTCCAACAGCTGTGATGGAGTTCCTCCTGAGAACAGCCGCTATGTAACAAATGAGCTACCTGCAGCTGCTAAACTGTGACTCCGTGTGACAGCTCACCTGTCTGAGGTGATAATACCTACACAGTGCCTTTTACAGCTAGATCCTGATCCAGTGTCAGGTGATAGTTCATTCATAACTGAAGAAGCTACCACCACTGTGCCACGCCTGTGAAAGCATGCCGTAAGCTCTCTTTGGAGATGCTCATTTGGATCCTGCTGCTGCCTGATGCTGAAAGTATTTAATAAACTCAGAGGCAAAATCTAAAAACAACTGGAAGCACTGAACTGAACTACAGCTCCTGTTAACATTTAGTCAGAACTCAGATTACACTCATTACTGGCGAGTCTTGTTAGTCTGACCTGTTAGAGATTCTGTCTTGGTTGCAGTGATGTTGCATTTTTACAGACATTTCAGTTTGTGAGAGATTTGAAATTGCAGAGCAAAGTAAATGATGCACACTCACAATAAAGGGAGTTTTGTGTGACTGAATTTGTCAACTGAAGGCACACAAACTGTGCGCGTCTGTGATGTTTATGGAAAAGTGTTGGTGTCCGATGTTTAGAATGCGTCTTGCAGGTAGAGAAAGTCTGTTTAATCGATTGCTCGGTTGCTCATGAAGGAAGGGTTCTGATGCTTCCTTTAACTGGGCATGAGGTCTGGTGGACAACATGAAGCAGAGACTGAAAGGCAGCATCTTACGTCAAAAGCGTGCGAACTAGCATCATTGGGAAACAATGTGAAATGTCACCGTGTGAATTATTAAGGATGAGAATTTTAAAATACATGCATTGTTGAAGATGGATGAGCATCGTGATGGGACTGAGTGGCAGACAGCACTGGCCAAATTTAAGCTCTCAAATGTGACAGTAAGTCCGATCTTTATCTCTCTGAATACAGCTTCAGCAAAAACATGGTGTAAGCATGAAAAAAGGTTTTACTACAGAACAATTTTCAGGTGGTTCCTTGCTTTTGTTCGCTCCCTGTATATGTCGAACAGAGCAGACTATAGTAAAAAAAAGTACTACCAAATTCATTAAACACAAGTGGGTACACTGATACCACTTCCATGCTCTGTTCGTACTTGTCTGCAGCTCAGTGACACCAGCTACTCCACTCAGTCCAGATTTCCCTGAGTAAAAGCTGTTCTTACCCAGTGAAGTGTGGCATGGGGCGGTTCACGCTGCAACCTCCAAGGTCTTTCCCTCGAGCATCCGAATCACACACTTGTCGCTACTGGATTTTTCATAAAGGACACTGCCATAGTGACTCCACTACCCTCGACCCATTTAGTGTGTTCATGAGTTATTTACTGACAGTGACAGTCCCTCTGAAGCGGCTTCTCCCCAAGCATGTACACTTGTATGCACGCACACACAGGAAAGCCTGATGGACATTTGTCTTCTTTTTTTAACAGCCCCAAAAATAGAATATACAGTTATTTATTTATAACTGTGCGCGGACATAGTTGTATCAGATTTTTTATACACTTTACAAGTTAATAACTGTAAATCTGGTGTTTGGTAAATAAGATTTTGAGGGAATTTGATGTAAAACATACCAGTTTTAAGATCCACAATATGAACATTGATACAAGTGGGGTTTTTTTTCTATCTGGCCCAGTTCATTCCTTCCTCCATCTTCCTCCAGTACTAAAGCAGTTTTAGAGCAATCCATATGCACATGATTCAACTAGAATTACAGCTGATTAGAGACGCTTTTGTCCAATCCATATCCTAACTGCGCAGTCCATTCCTGGAAGGATTAAAAGCTTGCAAACCGCGGAAAATCAAAGCAGTGAACATGCCAGTTCTATCGGAATCGTATTTCAGAATGCATAGGAGTCACTGTGAACAGCAAACGTTTGTGTTTGTGTTTGATATGTATTCTTCACCAAACCTGCCAGATCTGAATGATTAAAAAAATAGCCAAGTTTAAAAGACTAAGTTTCAAAAATATATAAAAAAATAAGCAGCAAGACAATGAGGCAAAGACAGTCGAGTCTTCTGCATGAATGAGAACATTATAGCTGTCTAAACATGTCAGTGGTGATGCAAAATGATCTTAATTACTAATTGTCCCAAATCTCAGTTCACTGCTAACCGCAATAATACATCTCCCCTGTAAAGAACTTCTGCTCAAGTATCATGTTGTGCATAATGAGAACTGTGGGTTTTGTCCCTCTTTCCTTTGAAGTCGGTGAAGTTGTGCTAGGAGGAGTCGCTTCATGAGCAGCCAGTATGGAGGGCTACTACTGACTATTTAAATGTGTGAACAGGTTTAGATTTGATCAGTTTATTGAACTGATTGTGTCCATGTGTGCAAGATGACGCACTTTGAGATTTGATAATATAAGAAACAACATAACACAAGCAGCGCCCTGCGTCATGTTAGTGTTTTTCACCTCCAGGCCATATTTACATAGATGCCGAGACGCCCTGCCATGCATTATCCCTGTCTCATCTGACTCTGCTGTATCTCTTTAATCATACTCTGTTTATAATTATAAATTTAAAAGGGGAATAAATTAGGGAGCAAAACATTTGAACTAGCGTCTTGAATCTGGCATCATTACTCCTATATATTAACCTCAGTGTAAAACATCCACATGTCGGGTAAATTGGCACTCCACATGTAGCTCCAAGCAGCAGTATACGTTTATTCAAAGCTCTGTCAGGGCTCCCACTGGCATCCTCAGAGTGTCACTGTCTCTTTGCATCAAGCTCAAAGGGGACTGGAGGCACCCTGGGAAGTGCAGCAGAATGTTTATGTCAGTGCCTTAAAGTAATCCGTGTGACTTAGTTGGCTTGCTAGCTGCCTCACTGCACTGAAAATCCTCCAGGCCACACACTTTTTATTAATATGAATGTCTCATTGACACTAACTTGACCCTGTCCTATCTGTCCCTTCATTATGTTCTTATCTTCCTTTCAATATACCATCCTTCTTAATCCGCTTGCAAAGATGTGTTGTGTCAGATTACATTTCTAATATTGTTAAATAATATTTGGATGGTGCATTGAAACTACAGCTTAAGATGAGAGTCCAAAGAGTTTTCCTGAATTCAAACAGTTTTAATAGATGCAAAGTGTTAATAGGCAGCATTATAATTCAGCAGTTTAAAGGAGATGAATGAAAGGTTTAGAAATTTCTAATTGGATTCAAGCATCAACACTGAATAATTAATAGATGAAAAGTACAAGGAACCAGCTTCTGCATTCACACATTTAATGACTGGCAAGGTTTTTCAAAGTCAAATGTCTGTTGTTGGGGTGTTGAAGGGGAAAGGCGCTTCAGTTGGCTAATAGTCTGGTGCGACGGGGTGCGAGCGTTGGATATATCTCCCTGCTAACAGATTGTACCACTCATGTAAATGTGGATAGTTGCTGCACAGCGTTTGCATTAACCTGAATACAAATCTAATCGAATTTCAATCAGGAGTGAAGTCTGGAAATTGCTGAAAATGGCAATGATTTAAGGTTGACTACTAAACACAGCAGTATCATTTCCCCCCATTTAGTGTCAGTGCTGCAGCTCTCCTACAATCAGCCTGTGTTTTACTGCAAATCAAATAAATTACATCACAGCTCACAGTCGTGTCCACTATGCTGCTGTTTGAGATTTTAAATGTTTTTAAAACCAATAAACAGACACTAATATCTATTACTTTTGTATAGTCAGTTATGAGACTCTCTATTTTACCAGTTGTTCCATTGCACGTAATGAACTGTGCATTAGTATTCTCTGATAATGTATAATAATAAAATGAATGCCAACTTGATACTCAAGTGATGGATAACTTGAGCAAGCTTCAGGAACCTGCTAATAGCTTGTGAAGAAATTAATTCCAAAATAAGTTTTGGCGTGCAACAGGATGAGAATTACATATCACAATGACGACTACTTATTAACAGTGTGGAATATTCATGATTTACAGCTGTAATTGGAAGCTCCTGTGTAAAATCAAGTTTTTTTTTACATTGGTAATGTGTCCCTGTTGTGTTTTTTTAGAACCTTTCAATCCTGATACTGCAGTGATCCAATGACTATCTTAAAAAACACAGATTCAGAATTCCAGGGTTCCACATGTAACAAACTCAAGGAACCAATCTGCCACCTTGCAGGGTGAAGCCTTCAGTATCGTTATTCTTTTCTGAGAATCAGTTTGGAACATGTATGTCTGGATAGCTCCAACATTAATACTTGACATTGTGTAGCGTGGAGTAAATTTACAGAACTTCATATTTTGCCTGAATAAGGTGGGTGTAATGGTCAATAATCATTTCTTCTTTGATCACAGTAGTGGCTTACAGTTAAAAAACCTATTGCTTGAAGTCACATTAACTGAATGTTCTGGTTCACTTCAGGGTTGTGCAGCACAGACATTATCATCACCTTAAATTTAAACAGTTTACACATCCAGCAGACCAGCAGCGTCATTACCAGTCATTTGGAGTAAGATTTCTAGCCACCTGGCAAACGTACAGTAAGTTGAAGATTCACTGTCCTATTAGCTCTGTTTTGGTCTCCACCACCCCCTGAGAAAACATAGTTTGCCCTATTGGCTGCTAAATAACCTGCTACCTTCAGCAGGTCGTCCCTGACTTTATAGGCCAGACAACTGAAACCGTAAGTTAAAATACTCAAAATTTACTTCACTGCCTGGACAGAAAGCAGAAGGCAAACTGAGACTTTTCTAGACTTTTAATGTGTTTAGAACAACATTGTTGTTGTCTGAATTTATATTACAACCACATCTTTGCAGAAAAGAAAATTCCTCAGTCTTGTTGCTTGAGAAGGATTTTCTTCAATTGTACATTCTGAACATGAGTCTATTTTGTCTTCCCAGGAGTATCATGACCCCTCATCGCCAATTTAAAGAAGGCACTTCTGCTGCGAGAGCCATAGCCAAAAGGTTCCTGCTAATTTCAGCTCTGAGTGAGCAAATGCTGATGACACACTGTATTTATTCCAAACCTCTCTGCCCTATTGGCCTCTGCATCAGTATGCAAATGAAGGGTGGAGGATTGTGGATGCTGACGGGGTGCCCGGTAAATATTTAAATTACAGAAGCATGGAGGCATAATCAGACCTAAATTATGATGGGAGTGTGGTTATGCAGGGTAAGGGTGCAAATTGCAACAGCAATTCAGAAAACAGTCACACATGCACGGTCTTTGTGATCCACAAAATCAATATGTACTCTGCTGCCCACTCACATTGTACTGAATTCGGAATAAGGGCAGTTTGGACGCTGACAAAGTTAGGTAATTAAGTGTTTTCCTCATCGATTTTGATTGGGTTGATTTTGCACAGATTTTTACCGTGACAGCAAGTAGGAAACAAGTCGAAACATGCGGACATCTTGCACCGAAAGCAGATTTGCATTTCAATACTATTTGACTGCATTGAATTTAGAAGAGGGAGACTGATGCTGACATGTGACCTGTAAATATGCTACCTTTTACCTCTCATTAGGTTCTTCTCTCTCTGACTGTTTCTCACAGTTCGTAGTTGCTTAGACCAATTAGAATATTCTTCCAGGGGTCCACAGGAAGAAAAAGAAACACTTTTTAACTGAGTAAATTTGTATAATTGAAATGAATATTGAACGCTGAGCAAATTGCGCAGAACTACATCAGTGTGTCCCCAGTAGCAGCTTGTAGATACAATTATGGCGCGGAAGACAGCTCCTCAATACATTCCTTAGGCAAAATACCTAACCCTCCTAATTGGGCTGAATAAACTTGAAACAGCCAATTCCCAAAGGGTAACCACATTATACATCACTAATTACAGTCTTGCTATATATTCTTTCAGGGTGAAGCCCCACGATGAGTCTTTCTCAGACAAGATTTTTAAAATGTAATAAAACATACATTGATTCCTGTGCTTTTAAAATTGATTCCAGGGTGACTTTGGTGGCATTTAAAGTGAATTACAAAGACAGAAAACATTTAGAATTCACGCTTATCTGCAGTATAGTGCAAGGTGACCGAACTACAGAAGAAAATATACTAACACTGTTAATTAAATGACCGTTTTGCACCGCTGCAGGACAACTGCAGCAATACTGCCATTAAAGTAAAGTAAATAAGTTGTCATTCACTGGACAGTCAGAACCACTCGCTAAACTACTTTACCAAGCTTCCTGACATTCGGTGTTATTGTGACAAATAGCACCCATTTTGGAGTTAAGGAGGCTTATACAAAGGCCGGTAAGTATTTTCAGATACTCCAGATCCAGGTCTGTCACATACTGTACCTTGTTGAGGACAAAAAAATAAGCTTTAACTTAAAACTTTAAAAGCCTTTTTTAAAAGAAATTCATCATGCCATGTCTCAGGAGGCCTCACTGTGACAGAAATCTGCTTTTTTCCCCCCAATTTGTTCTCCAAAGATGCTGGAAATATCTCCCCAGACCTCACAACTGCAGCATCCGGAGATGCAGACAGTGTTTACAGTGAATATTGTGTTGAAAAGAATTGAATCCAGGCTGTGGTCACTGAGGTCAGCTGTGGCTTTGTGGGCATGTGTGTAGTTGTATTGCTTATGTTGTGAGGACAAACATCTGTTTACACAGTCACATTGTAGAGACTGACCTTCCTCATAACATAAATATCTAGTTTTAATATAAAGACGTGCTTTCAGGTTATGATTTGGATTCAGATTTGGCTAGGGGTTAGAGAAGTAGTTGCTGGGGTTATAGTTATGATGAGTCAATGAATTTAGTGTCCTCTGAAGTGATGGAAACACAACTATGTGTAAAGCTGCACACACACATGGGGGTACCTTACAGTCCAGGGAAGCATGACCCTCACTACCAACCTTAGCAGACTGGTGAAGGTAAAGAGGGACTTGATTTCCAGTGTTAGCAGATAAACATTTTCTAATAATCTATACTTTATAATGAGGATTTATGTATCCTGTTACACCTCTGTGTAGTGTAAACATGATGCAGAGTGTGAGTATTATGGTCATAGTTTGGCTGTGTATAGATTAAATAGTAGATCTGTAATATGGATAACAATGAACCAGCAGTGCGGTTTAGAAATTAACATTGTGGTGAAATCTAATGTGCATTACAGGAAATGGAAAGCTGCTGGAGTACATGCAATGACTGATCAAGGACAGGTTTCACATAGCAAGTGAGACAGGACAAGTATTTCCTGATTCTTGTCTAGTGCCACAGAAAGCTGGCATTTTGGGTATTTTGTGTGAAATGTCTCGACAGCAGTTCTAAGTAGCTTTGTACTTTGGTGCAGATCAAGTGGCCACCTCTAGGGCTGAAAATGAAGCCAATGCAGGAGAGTCCAAAACTGCAGTTCCTCAAATGGCCACTTGAGGTTGACTCCATAAGCGAGTGAATCTCCATGGACCTCCATGTTAAAATGCCCATCTTCACAGCAGAAACACACTTTACCACAGCCTGGCACAAAAACAGTTTCGGTCTCTATAGCTAATTTCCACACTGATGGCTGTTTTGAGTGACAGCTCCACTCACACTCCAACTCTTTACTCTATAGCTGAAAGTTAGGTTGACTTCGCCAGAACCACCATAATGCGTCTCAAAACCACTATCCAGGAAACTTATGCGTGGAGTCATCCATCTTTTTATACAGTCAGTGCCCTCTCACTTTACAGCTGGTGGCATCATCAGATCAAAATGTAAGAATTGTACAAGTGTAGAAAACTTCTAATATACTCAGCTTTTCTTACAAACTTAGTTTGTTACCAGGTTCTTTAGAAATCTAAGAGCTCCTCAAGACTTGTTCATGGTAATTAAATTAAGTATGATTACCTAGGGAAAACATTTGGCAACCACACCATGATAGTTGAAGTCAAAGCAGTCACATAAATAATGAAACGCTAAATGCTTAAAGCATAAAACTACTTCTTGTACTGGAAATAAATGTTGCCAGTGAACCTAAATGACTTTCTCAAATTAGCTGCATATATAAATCCAATTTGTGGGAGAAAGGATTGTGTCCAAAGCAATGAAGGCCCTTGAAAGTAGACAGTTAGTGAGGCAGAAAAACCTCCTCAAATCCCATCTCTCTGATGCAAACTCTGTTCTCTTTTGCATAGGCATGTATAGTGAGCCGAAACTGGGCTTCTGTGCTTAACTTTAGGCAGCAGTATTAAAAGGGAAAACGCAGTGCCTAAATTCTCTGGTCTGCATGTGAACAAGGTGTAAATAATATATAACTTTCAAATCCCAAGACTAGCATACTATGTCACATGTGTCTCCTCAGACCACAGAAGGAAATCATTTTACGTACAGTATGACGATGATGATCCATCCCAGGCCCTCCATCACAGTTTTCTGTCTGTATACTGGCTTTCATACCCTACAGAGTCTATCCACCACACAAAGCAGGATCAATCTACACAGAGTTCGGTCATTGACGCATGCATGAATACGAAGTATCCGGGACTGATATGCACATTAACTGCCTATATTAAGTGAAATTAAGTGTTTCCAGTATGTTAAGATGAGCCCGAGGTGTCAGCTGTCTGTCATTCAGTGGATGAAACCAAATGGAACTAATGGTTATGACACTGGGAGCTTTTGTCTGAGTCCAGTCATGGTTAAAAGCAGTTAATCAGAACAGTCCCTGAGCTTCCGAAGGTGAAGTGCTGCTGGTGGAGCTGAAAAGGATTTCCGAGATGAGAAGATAAATAAGAAAGTTTGCAAACAGTCAAACTAAGATCTGAATGCAAGGTGTATGTATCAGCTCAGTGCAGAATACAAGCAGACAAAAGCGGCATCAGTCATTATTACTGGAACATTCACAGCCACACACAAGCCTCTCTCAGGTCTGTCAACCTCAATCTCGTCTCTCTAAATCAGGCTATTCAGACCCATCTATTCATTCAGAATCAGGTCATCAGCCACACAGGATGAGTTCGTCTCTCTCTCTTTTTCCCTCTCGTCTCCCCGTGTGACAAGACTGTGGACAGGTGGGTGTGCAGGTGTGTCCATTGATCCAAAATGACAGGTGGCCGCTGAGCCCGTTGCCTGGAGACAGTGGCTTGGCAGGCTTGACAGGGAGGGCCAGCTGCACCTCAGACAGACAAGGGACAGGCCAAACCTGGCGCCCAGGAGCCGTGACTGAGGAGAGGTCAGCGCTTGCAATGTATCGTGAAATTATTTCTTTATGAGAAAAGGATTCCTGTGGTTCTTCGCATTTATCATGTGTGCATTTATTTGTCAGCAGGTGGAAAACAGGCATTCATCAGACTGAAAAGATTAGACATGCGAAGGAGGGGCTAGACAGCCAACAAAGTCTCAGACTGAAGTCAAATCCAGGACACTGCCGGCATGAGGTGCTCTACGTGGCTAAAAACAACTGATCCGTCAGAGAGCCTGGGACTCCTCTGCCATAATCCACATTCAGAATACCTTTAGTGATCGAAAGGCAATGCAGATACAAAAAAGGGCCCACTACACCAAGGCATGTGCACTGCGTTTCTTTTTATTTATATTAGATTGCTTTTCCTTTTTGTGCCTCGGTTTAGATGATGTAACATTGTAATAAGGTTTTTCCAACTCAGCATATAGCAGTATTGGATTTACTGCAGTTCCCTCAGAATTAAACAATACGATGGAGGGAGAAGCCCATCTTAGAGGAGCCAAAGAAGTTTTTACATTGGCAGGAGCTTCAGTGGACTGTGCTGCAACACAGCTTGTAGCTTATCGCGACATTCCCAAGCTTTTCTCTCATTAAATCGGAATGAAATGTGGCACAAAACAACGTCTTCCATCCAAATAAAATTAAACTGATATCTAAAACACTTCACCAATGTGATCTGATTGATCTGACCTGGTTTTCCAACTCCCACCCCAGCCCAGAGCAGGGAGATAATACACCTGAAGATTTTCACTGAACTTCTGAACAATCTAGTAGAAGAATAACCTCTGCTCTTTATCATAGAAAGGTTCAGCGAGCTAGTTAACAACTATAACAGCTACCACACATTAAATGATGAATTTAATGGCTTGTCGTGTTTTTAAAAGAGTTAATTTTTGGGTAAAATGTTACTTTTTGAATATATTTATGTCAAATCAGGTTTTTAATAAGGCACAAAAATAAGTAGGAAATCTGCTCAAATCAATGTGGGTTTTTCTTTTACTGTTTGACACATTTGGTGTTTTATTTTTGAGGATAAGGCAACAAATGTGACATTTTCATTCTGGAGCCTCTTTGCAGGCCAATTTCTGCCAGATTGAATCACCAGTGGCCTTGAAACTGCACCACAAAAGTATGTTAGAACTTTAAAATGTGTTGTGCTGTGAACATGTAAAATTTTGGAGATAAAAAAAAACACTCAAGTTCTTTCATGATGTGGTTGTTTTCCATCGTTGAGTGACTCTATCTAGCACAATTCTCTTTCTTGAAGCAAAAATGATGAAGATACAGGATTTTTCTAGGTAGATTTCTACAACCCCCAAATGTGCTCTGCAATTTGGAGAAGAGTTAAAGCAGGCAGTTATGTCGGTTTACATGGTAAATGGTAAATGGTCTGCACTTATATAGTGCTTTTTTCTGCCTTAGTGTTATCCAAGGCGCTTTACAATGTGCTTCGTATTCACCCATTCACACTCCAATGGCGACAGAGCTGCCATGCAAAGCGCTTGCCTGCCATTGGGAGCAACTTGGGGTTCAATGTCTTGCCCAAGGACACTTCAGCATGCAGAGGGGCTGGGGATCGAACCGTCAACCTTGCAATCATAAACCTTTCGAGCCCTTTAATCAACAGAGTGACCACAGTTTCAACACTAAAGCTGGAAATACTTCTATATTTTTTTTCAAGTAATGTTTTAATTGATGTTGCAATCAAACCAAGCAATCATGGTGTTGTATTTTTCAACACATGCGTACGGCTGTATCAGTGTGTGCACGCCCAGGCCCACTCATACACGAGCAGGCTCACCGTCCCCCATCTGGCCCGCTATGTGAATGGCCAAAGTCCAGACGTGGTTGGGGTTTGCCAGCTGTGAGCACCTTTAAGTGGCACAAGGAGCACCATCTGTACCTGCTAATAGGAATGGGATGGGAGGTAATGTAGTGCTAAATAATGGTGCTGGGATACCTGGCACCACCCTTCCCCCTAACCTCCCACCGCATTAAACCGCAATCACTTTCTCAAAGCAAGCAATAATGTGGCCTCATCATTTCACGGGTCTCGCTGTGTTTACCATGCTGTGACAGAAAGCCGACGAGTCAGGGAATATTGATGTTTTAATCAGTCATTCAATCATCGTCTTCGTCTGCAATATTAGATGACTGAAGGTTCTAATAATGCACTGAGCTGCACTGTGGATCATTTGGGCTTCGTTTTTATTAATGCTTACATTTGTTGTTACATTTCATTTCATCACTGTGTTGAGCAGACAGTGAACGTTTCTGTCTGGCTTCATGCATTAGACTTGCAGCCTGTCCGTAATGCACTCATTCCCCTGCCCCAGTGCATGCTGGGAAAGGCTCCAGTCCCCACATTGCCTGCACGAATAAGTGTGTTTTTTCCATACAGATCTTGCAAAGCATGTGCATCAAAAACAGGAAAATCACATGTAACTTATGCTAAAAATACGTTTCTGGTCATTTTAAAATGGAGCACAGCGTCGCTCAGGTCCTGCAGTGAAGGTAACACTTAACACATGCCACTGTTTCTTCAAAGGATCTGTCTCTGCGGGGAGGCACAGACTGTAAAACACAATTAAGAATATTCCAGACCAACTCTGATTTTGTGTTTTCATGCAGCCAAACACTGTTTACTGCTGCTAGGAGTCACCATTTACAATTCTGACCTCTTACTAGGAAGAATAACTCAGAGTATCGGAGAATAAAGACAGAAAACAGAATATAAATGAGCTTCCAAAAAAGTAAGATTAAGCATCTCAAAGTTACAGTGTTTACCATACCATGAGCTATACCCACTGTATCCTTTCAGAGGGTCACAGGGACACTGTTTACATTTTCATATATTTATGCTGCTCATGGTTACATAACATTCTGGTTTCGGAAACCTGAATTCCTCTCCTCAGTCAATACAGAAATGACTGGGTGAGGTGTAAAGGAAACTGTTATTATCATTAAAAAAGGCTTTGACATTGAAATGAAACAAGAGGAGATATTTTTTTTAAACTTCGTCCTCTATTTTCTATAATATTAAACAGCAAACCCTAAAATATGTTTATTTTTGTACTGAGCGAGAGAAAAATACAGAAGCTGCTGGTTTATTTAGTCCCTTTAAGTGTCGCTGACAGTCACATCTGTGCCACAGTCAATGTTTTTGTAATGATGCTTGACGAACAACACAAGGAATGTCTAATGCAGATCTGCTTCTTGCGCCGCGACTCCTGGCAGGAAACAGCGAACTGACACCGGCCGCTGTGAGATGCGCCGTGTTTGTGGTCAGGAATTGACAGTCAGATCGCAGCATCAACTACAACCGCCCGCAGCAAACACTTCTGCAAAGGTCACGGCTGTACATGAGAAAGGTCGTCACTGCACATCGGCAGCCTGCAGTGGTTTTTTATATCTTTACATAGTATTTTATTATGTGAAGTATAGCATTCAGGGGAAACAAGTCCTGATCCATGACATGTAAAGAACACCCTGCAGAGCTTGTTCAAGACGGGGATGTAGTGAAAATCAAATGTAAATATCTTATTTGTGAGTCTTATTTCAAAACACCAAATGTTCTTTTCATGATTTCAGACTAGTCTGCTACATCCTGTGCTGTAAAACTTATTTAAACCTAAAAACTGTGTTGAAAAAGAGTCAGTCTGTGACAGCGTTTCTTTTTTGACGCCACTGTGTAATATTATTGATTGTGTGAGGACTTTTATGAACACAAAATCACTTTAGGTATGATTTTGCTGTTTTGAAAAGTGCAACACAGGGACTAGTTTGTCACCGATTCTCAGAACTGTGTTTTTATTGCAAACAATCCTTCTGAAAAAGTCCACATTTAAAGCAATAAACCACATTTTCATAGATTGAAGTTTTTTATATGAATTATTTATTGACTGACAGCATTATCCAGTAAGGATCATTTCATTTTAAATGTAGAAAAGACATGATTCAAAGTCATTAAAAAAGGAAATAATGTTCCTCAACCTTCTTTATTTGACATTTTGAGCTATTGGGGACATTTTGTTGAAACTCAGATTTAAGCCTGACATAGACCAAACAATCAAAGATTCAAGATAAACACGTAAAACATTTAAAGTGTCTGAGTTCATCAAAACCTGAGTACAATCACAGATCTGAGTGTGATTGATGAGGGCGACAGGCCCGGATGATCCCTCCAGCTAATTCAGTACAGTTCCCATGCCAGGCAGTGATGCAGCTGCTCTGATGTCCACAATCCAGTCGCAGAGGGAGGTCCAGCAAATTGGAGACGCCGGCTTTGATGTGGCCCGTGACTCATTCGAAGCACTTAATAATAACACAGGTTAGTGACATGAGACGTTGACATCTCAGGCCCTGGGATGATGGTGTCTGCTTGAACAACAACATGCGTCAGAGAGATATATTTGTGACAACAACTGAAAGCTGAGCTGCTCAGCCTTTGCTTATCTGGGGTGATGCTATTGCAGTATGTAAGGTTATTTTTACTGTGTGACATAGTCCATCGTAGAACTGTGAGGACACAGGTGATTGCTTTCACGTTATTTTACAGCCTCTGACCTCAGACATGTCCTGACTGTCTCCTCGGCAGTGAGCCTCCTTTTTGTGATTCCATCCTTTCTGTTGTTATGCTGCAATAAACATGAAAAAAGTGTTGAGCTCTCTTCAGAACATTAACTATAAAGCATTTCAAGATGTCTGAAATTTTGCACCACCAAAACAAAACTGCTGCCAGGGTCTGAAAATAAAATATTTTTGTAAACATACTTTATAAAAATGATCACTTCTGATCTGTGTCCAAACCCAGAGTGAGCATTACATAAAACACATCTTTGAAAATGTGCTTATTTCAAAAAGGCAACACGATCTTTAGAACGCTACTAATGTCATTGGGAACCCATAACTTGCACAGCATGTTATTCATCTGTCTGTGACCCTGCAGTTAGTTTCCCTCACAGCCCCTCACACTCACACACATTCATCTCCATTAAAGCCAGTCAGGGGTCTGCCAGGCCCTTTGCACCTCTGTCAGTCCCCATACTTTGGATGACATTGAGCCCAGCAGTAGTTGAAGAGCTACAGGGGAGGTGAGAGTGGCACAATGGGAGTTCCAGCATGCAGTGCTGGACAGATACTATTACTACTGCTATTAGCTTGACAACTTCAACTACTGCCACTACTATTACTGTGGATACTACTGCTGTTACTTTCTCAACTGCTACTACCAATCCACAACAACTCAAACTACTACTCCACTGGTACTCTGCTATAACTCTAGTATTACAACACTGCCACTCCTACTGCTGCTACATTTACAAGTAATGCTCCTACACTATGTCTGGGTTACTACTACTCCTACAACCAGTCCAACTACTATTACTAGTACCATCATGTTGCTGTTACAACTACATCTACTGCCAGTCCTACTGCTAAATCAAACTACTGTTGCATGAGTTGCTGCTGTCTGAAGTTACTGCTAATTATTACTACAGCTACAACTGTAGTACTACTGCTGTACCATTACTACTCGTACAGTTAACATGACTTGTACCACATCATTACTAATACTATTTCTTCTGTTACTACTATAACTAGTTCTTCTGCTGTTGATGCTAATACCCTTCAATAATCTTTCAACTGTTAGTACTAGTTTTAGCTAATACTGTAGCTACTGTAGAACTGTTTTTGCTATTATTAGTACATATTTATAAATTACTATGAATATTTATCAATGCATTATCATAAATACATGAATATTTGACCAGTAGATTTCTTCTGAATAAAAATGGCATAAACAAGTGGCATGTGATGGTAAGACATTGAGTTAGAAATGTTCATAATACATGTAAGTATTTCTGTTTTTATTTTATTTTTACAGTTTTACTAAAAATGCCATGTCCAAAGCTATTCATGTCCTTTCCTAGAAGTCAACAGGAAAGCTTTCATTTTACCATCACAGCATTCAACAATTATAATTATGGTAATAATGATTATAATTAGAATTGCTAATGAGCTTTCTGTGTGTCTCCACTGGGATTTTGGACCACTGACTGTTTGTGATGATCTTCCTGGTCTTTGAGGTTGAAAGGCCTCCTTGCTCTCACTCCGCTGATTATTAAAGGGATTCAGGTCTGCTCTCTGTTAACCATTTCTTGACCACTTCAGTTGTACGTTTCAGATCGTTGTCTTGCTGACAGTTTTTTCGGCAGATTTTTTTCCCCCGTGTCGTCCTCTTTTCTCATGACGCCCTTTACTTTGACGAGGTTGCTTTGCCCATCAGCTGAAAAACACTCTCAATGCATCACAGTTCCACCGCCATGCAGGATGCTGTTCTTGGGGTTGACTGCGTCTCATCCCTGTGTGTCATACAGAATCGATGAACAAAAGTTTTCTTCTTTGACTAGGTAAGGTTTTGAAAAGGCTCGCCGAGCTTTTGTGTGCTTGTCTTGAAAAAGTGGAGTCCTCCAATGTTGATAACTTGTGCAACGTCTGGCTGGAGTGTCTGCTTTGAGACCCTAATAGCAAGCTCACTGACTACCATTTGGAATAGTGTGAAAGCTTGTGGTCTTTTAAAATTTGTGCCGTTTTTAAGGGGACATGAATCATTTTTTTAAAAGTAGAAATAATAAAAATTTACAGTCAGATGAGACAGATTGATCAAGTAAAAATTCTCTATAGACCTAACTTTGGAAAATTTGGCATTGGTACCACCATCAGTACTGCGACTGCTTATATCAACAGTTGGTACAATGTGTTACTGATATTACTCAAACACAAACAAGGACTTAAGCTCCAAGTGGATCAGCATTATCGTTAAACTTGCAAAAATTCCAAACAAAAATAAATATTTTCTACTTTATTTGATTTAAACATCAACTTTCTAGCCTTACATAGCCAGGCCTATCTCCACAGTGCTGTGTCAGTGATGTAGAGTAATCAGACTGCACCCATTATCATTCCATTATGGTCTTGGGCAATGCTAAACCTAGGATGCGGTGATGCTGTGCCTACAAAGTAATATAAATATGATTCCCTAATCAATGGGAAAACATGCAACAATGTCCATGATAGACAGCAGATGTCAAAAAGATATTCTATGAGCTCTTCACAAACATTCAGCAAAAAATCAAGCAGGCCTGCCTTATTGTGCAATGCAAGTCTTTGGTAAAATTTGTCATTTTCAGTGTGTAAATGTGTAACTTGGAGGCAGGTGGCATGTCCAGTAGCGAAGGGAATTTTCAGATCAGCAACACACTTGTATTGCAAGGGTAGGAGTGAAACATGTGGCCAGCAGCAGCCTTATACCCACAGTCCACATCTGGTGAGTCAGACTAAGTAAGAGGTTTCTCTCTCAATTGCTGTGAAGGGTAAAAGGGAGGCAGTCCCCCTCCCCATTACCTTTCCATCCACCATTGCCCATCAGACCCAAAGTCATCTGGGGGTGGGAAGGCCATAATTTTATTGGCACTTATGACCCACAGCAGACCTGCAGCAATCAACAAGAGGATGGACACTCCGACATGGCTTGGCAAAAGGGGGCAGTAGACCATAGCAGCTTCATTAACACCGGTACATTAACTGTAAGTCCAGGCAAAGCCAACCCCCTCCCCCCCAGGCAGCCCCCCACCCCCACCCCCAGGACATCCAGTGAGAGGCCTCAGCTACAGCTTGTGAGGGTCAATCTGCAATAAAAGGCATCCGTTTTCACAGCCTGCGGCAGAGAGATTGGAGACCTCCCACTCCTCTTCGAGCCATTAACTTCACCCTTTCATTGCAGGCAGAGGGACCAGCCACTGAGCTCCCATAATCCCTAGCATTACCTTCACCTGACCTTCATATGCCCAAGGAAAGAGCAAGGATGTATGAAAAGATGGGACAGCCGAAGAGAGGCTGCAGCTGCTGAAAGATCACTCGCTAAAAGGGTAGATACAGAGAGTGTGTGTGATTTCCAAATTTCTCTCAAGTTGTCCAAGTATTTTAAAGGAAGTTATTTTCTGAAGGACATGGCTTAGTGCAGAAAAAAGTCAGGCCAATCTCTACAGCGCAGCCTTTTACTGCTAATGCCAGTTGTTAGTACTACTGCACAAAAGAAGTAGTGTGTCCTTGATGTAGCAGGCCAGAATGTAGGGACTCTACGGTTGATAAAGCCACACACCCACCCAGTTGTCGCTTTATTTGTTTTTACCAAACAGTTTTGTTGGGCATAACTGTGGGTCCTGCAGAATCATCCAGAAACAGGATTTTGTCCAGGGATGGTTTGAAGAAATGATAATATACAGTGATTTTAAAGGAAAGTTTTCTCATTTAAATAAAGTTTGGTTTGTTTTGAAGATATTGTTTTCGCAAATGCAGGTAAAGCAAAGGAATACCGTATTTTCTGGACTATAAGCCGCTACTTTTTTCATAGGGTTTGAACCATGCGGCTAATAAAAAGGAGCGGCTATTCTGTGGATTTTTTTCCACCGCTAGGGGCGCTCTAACCGGAACTAGAATCAAAACTAAGATAAAATAAATGCAAAGAAGAATACGCTAGCTCCTCTTTAGGAGATATATGGTAACTGGCAGAAGCAGATAGAAGGACGACAAATTTCCAATCCTATTATCTTCATCTTCTTCACCCCTTCATCATGGAACCCACACGAAGAAGTTCGTATGATGCCAGTTTTAAGTTGAAGGCCATCGATGTCGCTATACAGGAAGGAAACCGCGCTGCTGTTTGGAAGCTAAGCGTCAATGAGTCTATGGTGAGACGCTGGAGGAGGCAGCGGGAAGACCTTATGCAATGCCCGAAGTCGAAGAAAGCTTTCAGGGGACATAAAAGCAGGTGTCCAGAGCTCGAAAATGTCCTGGAGGACTGGGTGAACACGCAGAGAGCAGGTGGCTGTGGTGTATCCACTGTACAGATCCGACTTAAAGCCAAAACCATCGCCCGCGAAATGGAAATTGAAGATTTCAAAGCGGGGCCGTCATGGTGTTTCAGATTTATGAAGCGCAAGAACCTGTCCATCAGGACACGGACCTCTCTCTCTCAGCAACTCCCTGCGGACTATCAGGAAAAAATTAAAAACTTCCACAAATTCGTCGAAACAAAGACACAAGAACACTCCATCGGACCAGATGAGATAATAAATATGGATGAGGTGCCTTTGACGTTTGATCTGCCTCTGACCAGGACCGTTAACAAGACGGGCGCATCATCCGTGCTGCTGAAAACAACGGGCCATGAGCGGACGCATTTCACCTGCGTTCTGGCATGCACCGCATCTGGACAAAAACTTCCACCAATGGTGATATTTAAGCGCATTACTATGCCTAAAGAACAACTTCCGAAAGGCATAGTGGTCAAAGTTAACGCCAAAGGGTGGATGATGGAAGGCGTGATGAAGGAATGGTTAATGGAGTGCTACAGCAAGCGGCCGGGAGGATTTTTTCACCGGAAAAAAGCACTGCTTGTTTTGGACAGTATGAGGGCGCACATCACAGAGTCTGTAAAAGAAGCGATCAAGAAAAAAAACTCAATTCCAGTTGTGATTCCTGGAGGTACAACCGAGTATTTGCAGCCACTTGACATCTGCGTCAACCGGGCGTTTAAAGCTGCACTCCGGGTTGAGTGGGAGACATGGATGACAAGTGGTGAGAAGTCATTCACTAAAACCGGCCGCATGCGCAAAGCATCCTTCACTGATGTCTGCCAGTGGATCCTGACAGCGTGGAGTGCAGTTAAAGAATCCACCATCACCAAAGCGTTCAGAAAGGCTGGACTGCTATGCCAAGAGAGCGACGCACCTCTAGAGCCAACCTCACCGAAGGATGACAGTGACATGGAGAGCGAGACTGATGGAGACAGATGTGACGAAGCGCTGCTGAGCTTGTTCAACTCTGACACTGAAGAGGAGGACTTCGTGGGTTTCACCGAAGATGATGAAGATGATTAAGGTGATGTGATTTCACACACAGGAGAAATGAAGATAAATAAATTAAAAAAAATTTTAAAAAAACAGTTAAGAGAGAGCGCACTGGGATCAGTTCAGCTGCTCCCCTGGCGGATAGCGAAAACCAGACTATACCGGCCTATCCTCTCCTTCTCAGCTCTTAACCGGTACTCAGAGTAGACAAGTTTAGCTACGTCCTAAGACGCATTACCAGGCTCTACCACGTGGAGGTATTGTCTTAGGGGTGACGGAAAGGTAGTTGGTCCTTCCGTCAATTTCGCTTTAAGTTTCACTCTTGCAAGCGTACTATCCCCAGAGCCCGATAAATAAATACCGGTTATTTTCTCTTGGTTCTGTCTCGGTTTAATCAAAGTTGCTGTCGTGTTAAAAGACAGGTTAGGAAAGGATCTATTTAGGTACATACATGTTCATTTACAATTCAAAATCGTTTTGTACCTGTTGTAAATATCTAATCTAAAAACATAAATATCTGTGGCTCGCAAAACTTTTTTTAATGAAGTGGATGCGGCTTGTATGTCTTTGTTTATTTTTTTTTTTAAAAATAGAGCGGATGCGGCTTATATGCAGGTGCGCTTTATAGTCCAGAAAATACGGTAGGTTTATTCAAAAAACAACATAAGCCAGGTTTAAACAATCCGGATTCCTGTGTGTGCACAAGTTTAAGGATGTTTCCCCATCTAGCCTGTGTGGTTCTGTTAAAACTAACTCTGGTCCATTTTCTCAGAACAATTTTGCTCCAAACAGACTCTGGAGCAGGTCGACTGTGGTCAAAAGCCTTTAATCAAAACAACCAACCACAGTGTTTTGTGGCAGTAGATCTGAGATTTTAGCATGAATTACAAAAACTAAACTGCAAATAGCTCCGTCTGCTGTTTGTCGGCTCTTTGGGGGGTCGATCAAATCATTGATCTGCATAAACGATGTTAATGTAAATGATTTGGTAGCCATGATAACATGCATGTACATCAGCATTTGAGAGCAGGGACATGCAATTGATTTGCCGTCCACAGCAAACACCCACTATTTATGCACATCAGTTATTTCTTTTTAGTCTTTGTGTCCCCAGAGAAAAGGCAAATACACCCAGGCAGCGTTAAAGTGCAGCAGTCACTGGAAATTGATTTTCTAATATTGCTCTGGATGATAGACAGATATAGCACAAAACGATCGCGTCTGTATGACTTGATTTTATACAGGCTTGGTTTGTTTGAAAAAAGGTAGCATGAATATGAACCACACCAGAACGAAAATGTAACAATATAATTTTTTCCCCGTTTGTCTGAATCAAAGCTAGAGGTTTGAGAGCAGCCTAAAACACACACCAGCCAGCTCAGCTATGATGGTAATCAGCTGTACCAATTAAACCAGTATCCCTAGAAACCACAGTATGTCCATGTTGGATAATTCTGCACCTTGTGATTTATGTCTTATGCCAACACTGAGCAGTTTTTTCAAATGCATTAAGTAGTGTGCCCTTTAAGAGACAAGTTTGCATCATCCAGAGCCTTACAATTAACATTCCCCTTTTTATTCACTATGACCTAAACCTTGGTTAGCAATATTTTATCTTTATCTTTCTTTCTTGACTGTCTTTCTTGACCCTTCTTACTTGAGTGCTGTGTATTGTTTACTAGCATACAAACAGTCATATTTACAGTCAGTGTTAGTCACCAGAACTCACTGTGTGTATCCTTGAGTTGTACAGATCTGTTAAATGGCTTTTCCTCCTCAAAACACATTTGCAAAAGCAGCTTTTTGAGTATTTACATGTTGTTTTCATGGATGTTTGCCAGCTTTCAGAATTCTTTTTCTTCCAGTCGCTGCTTTGCTTACCTTCTTTACACATGACTGCCACCAACTGTTAGTAATAATGGGAAAGTGACAGAGGGAATGTGTGTTGTGTGACAGTGTTAAGGTAAGCCTGATTTCTTGAGTGCTGACTCTATTCTCTCACTGCAAGTCGCCGATTGCTCCAGGCAGATTCGCATCCGTCTAACTTTAAACTTTTGCGACTCTCTCTTTTATTTGTAGGTGCAATGTGTAAGATTGAAGAGAGAGCATAAATATAGGAATATTTTAGCAGAAGTTACTTTCTGTCACACTCCCTGTGTGCGTGTTGTAATCTCAGCTTCCCTCCTCTCGTCAGCCAATCTGACCGTGCGTGCATGTTAGTGCATGTGAGCCCCTCCCTCTGAAACTGTAGGCCCTCCCTGTGCTTATAAAGAGACTGAGAGTAACCCCCCCACACCACACTGGAAAAGCAGAAACGCTGCCCAACTCACAGTCCATGTGTGAAAAACTTTTGCGTTTATTTACCTAGTTTATGTGCAGTCTTTTTATTTCAGTTCAGTGTGAGAGTCTCTACTGCTGTTTTGAGGCTCTCCTCTGTTTCTCCATCTCCTGTTGTATCTGTTCTACTCTGCTCTTTGCATTTCTGTTCCCAGATACTATCCATCCAGCCCTCTACTTGTCAACCTTCCTATTTGTTTTGGACTGAGATGCTGGTGCTCTGGTGATATTCAGTTATTCTGTATGTTGCACAGAGAACCTACACAAATATTCCAGTGCATAGTCTGCGCAAGTTGTCACTTCCACACAGCAGTGTTTCTGCTATCACGTCTGCAAGGCAAACTTTCTGTCACTGATGTTCCCTTCCTTTTTCACGTCTGGACTGATCTCTGTGCACCAGTCGGGCTTGAGTGCCGTCATAGGAAGATCCCCTGGTTGTACACTAATGATCCTTGAGGTTACCCTCAGTTAGAGCAAGATTATTTTTTATTTTTGTCACCTCACAATGTAATTTACATTCTTTCCGATCCATGTGAACAATTAATGTGTTCATCCAGTACAGTAATAACACATGGCCGGTTTAGAGAAACACCCTGCTGATGCTGAGGAAAGGAGGATGTGACACTTGATGCATTTATTGCTCATTATTCATCTTAAAAGGCCGATCTGTGACAGTATCCAGCTGGTGGTTGTGAGCACCTGCAGCTGTTCTGCCTGGCTATGATGGCGAAGCTGTGGCCGGATATATGGTTATTGTTCGGACCTCAGCCGTAATCCTAACAATGGCTACAGCCACAGTGACAGATGTCATCCCAAGGCTGAAGTCATACAGTGTGTCTCAGCAGAGGTCAGTAAGACAGCTGCTGAACTGGCTCCTCTAGTTTTCTTCCTCAATGCAATGGTGCACACTGGTATCTGAGCAGCCACAGCTGAGTGTGCACTGACTCTCTGTAGTCACAGCCAGTGACAGTCTATAGGCTACATAACATGGTCTCATAGTGCATTCACACAGTTGTAAATACAATCAGTGAATGCACAGCTGTGTTTGCAGCCGGTGTTACAACTGTGGCTGTGACATATTCACATTTAATGGTTGTCGACCAACACTGATAACATGCAGTGGTGGTGTTGGTGCAGTAAAGTGTCACAGAAGCACTGCAGGTTTAAATAGTAACAGCTAGATATATCCATAGCACCACAGACTGAACCACAAAAGTGATCTCCACGCAGTAACCATATCAGTAACCGGATGGAGCTGCTCACAGCTAGCAGGGGGACACTGCTGGAGATCAGTCTTTTAAAATGAATAGGGAGCAATAAATGCATCACATAAAGTGTCACATCATCTCTCTTTCATCTCTCCACTCTGCAGAGTGTCCTCCTAAGCTGACAGTGTATTATAACTGGACTGGACTTGCATATTAAGAGTCCATATGGATCAGAAAGAATGTAAAACACATTACGAGGAACCACAAAAGTTACTGTAATAAAAGTTATTGTGAGACACCGCCACGTATCAATGAATCATTTTATAACATGCACTATAGAGCATTACATTATGCTTTTACAGTTCCATTGACATCTTGAGGGTATGAATAAGGAAAGCAAGATGGAGGTAAACTCACAAAAACATATCACTACCTGTAGTCAGAAAATACAGATACCTCTTTTCCACCAAGAAGAACCAGGTACTAGTTCAGTGCTGGTGCTTAGTTGGTTCAAATCTCGTTCCTCCTGAAACACTGTTTGCTTTTCCATTGGCAAGGAGCCAAATCGGAGCCACGCTATTGTGTCACCGTAAAAGAACTGCGCTTGCATCGATTACATAGCAGTTAAACAAACGCAATAAGTTAATGGTAATATCTATGTTTATCTCTATAGATGGTCTTAAGGCTGGTTGCGAGGTGGAGGTCGCCTGTTGCTCGGGCACATCCACAATTCCGCTACTGGTGGGACACAATTGTACTGGATTTCAGCACACAACAGTATGTGCTAAACTTCTGTGTGTCCCAGGTGTCATTCCAGTACATCTGTGATCGGACCAAGGATGTCCTGGCGAAAAAAAGGAAACAAATTATCGCTTGTGTGTCTCTTTCTGCTGTTGATCGTTGGTCACCATAACCCCGCCCCTGGCTCCTGATGTACTCAATTCTTAGCTCTGGCCCAGCAGAGAGTTGGTGCTTACTAAGCACCAGTTTTTAGCACCTGGAGCCGGTGCTTAGGTGGTGGAAACACAAAGAACTGGTTCTAAGTCAGGCTCTGGCTCCGAACTAGCACTGGACCAGCTTGGTGGAAAAGGGGTAACAGTGAATATGAAGGAGGTGGGAAGGTTCTTGTCTGGCACTAAGGGTGGTATTTTTACAAAAAATCTAAATAAGTTAAAAAAAACCTACTAATTATGGATGGATATCAAATATTAGCAGTTAAAATCAACAAACAGATGGCCTCAATACCTGCCTCAATATTTGACCAACCTATAAACTCTGTCTCTGAATGTGCTTCAAATAATTAGCAGGGAACATGACCTCTGTCTGGGTTTGGATTTCAGTATTGCACATTGCCCTTTGCTTAGTCCTGCCATAGAGACACAGCAGGCCACAGAGCACTTTGTTTGTTTTTTTTTACTCCCTAAGGATGAAAAAAGAGGGAAAAAAAGAACGTAGTGGAAAAAGGCATAGAAATAGAATGAAAGAGTAATTCAGTTGGGGCCCTTAAGGGGAAATATGGATGTCCTGGAGGGTAGACACACGGCGTCCCTCAGCACAACAAAGCACTCTGAGTTCCAGTTGCGCCGCTGCTCACCTTGCGTTTACACAGACAAATGGATATGCATTAGTGAAAAGGTGTGCGTGCTAGTGGGTGTATGTGTGTATATGTGTGTGTGTTCAGGGCAGCTGTGAAGTCCTGGCCTGACACTTCCCTCATGTCGGTCTCCAGAATGTGAAAAATAATAATGCAAATCTGTTGCCCTTTATTTTATTCTTTTCTTGCATCGAACTTATTTCGTCTGAACAGAAAACCTCAAGAAATGAATGACTTTTGAGTTTTAAATGACATCCTTGCATTACATGTTGCTCTCTCTTTTATGCATTGTGTTGTGTTTGTTCCAGCTATAACAGAGTTGTCACTCTTTCTCCAGGGCTCTGAAGACACAGGCTCTTTGTGCTCTGTGTTCTCACAATACTGTACAATCAGTTGAATTCAGTGTGATCATGTGACGCCATTTTCAACAAAACCCTTTTTTTTTCACACATCAGTCGACGAGGCTTTCAGCTGCAGGTGATCGTCTGATGTTGGTGGAATGTTTTTGACACTTGAGATGAGAGTGATTGCTTTATGATGACCTCAACTTGCATCATATTTGAACTATATGGAGCTCTATAACACATCCAATCAGGCTTTCTGTACTCGTTACTCTCACAATATCAGGGTTGAGCCTTGAGTACACAATCAGATGTCATTCGCGAGGTGTACAGTGCTATCTGAATACCTATCACTTGTCCCTTTGTGAGCAGGACATCCATAACAGAAGCTGTGATAAATCTGCCCTGCCTGCATCCATTCCTCATCCATCCTTCATTTGTGCTGTGGGGTCTAAAGCAGCTATTGATTTCCTTAAATGTGAATGCAGCAAAAAATAATACAAAGCTCACGTCTCACTTGCGACTGGTTATCATATCATTGAATTTACCTCCTGGTTGACTATCCGGAAAGGTAACATAAAGCAATTATCCCCAACACTCCCTCCCTGGGTAGAAACACTAACAGTATTACAATGCTGCATATAGTGCAATGAAATAAGAGGCTTCAAGCAAAGGAATGCTGGAATCACCTTCGATGTCAAATACAATATCCCTCCGTCTGTGCCACCATATTTTAAAGATATACTCAAACCTGCAGGGCGAAGAATGACACCACTTCAAATGCAGTTTAAAGTGAAAATAATTTTGAGAGGAGGAGACTGCTGTTTGAGGAGGCAAAAGTAAATGGTGCCTCCAAGTCTTTCTGTCTGAGTTTAACCAGTGGGTGTTTGTCCAAGTTTTCATTCACACAGCGGTATTTCAAGGCTAAATGGTCTGCATCATATATAATGCTTTTCTACCTTAGAGGTACTCAAAGCGCTGTACAATGTTACCCATTTACACACACCAATGGCAGCAGAGCGGCTATGTGAGGTGCTCGCCTGCCATTGGGAACAACTTCGGTTTCCAGCTTTGTGATTAGTAGACAAACCTGTTTCCACTCAGAAGTACCTTCCCTGGGGTAGGTTCTTTCTTCGTCCCCCCAAAACTGTCCTGAAAGAGCTCTTGTAGGTGGAACACACAAAGGTTTTGAACAGCTTCCTGCAGTGAAAAACAGCCTATTAACACCACTGACAGATGAAGTGTATGACATTGATTATGTAGTTTCAATTCATTGTTCCAGACCAAGTACACATCCCCAATGGCAACAGCTTCCCCCAACAGTATAATTTGTCCCGCCACACTGCAAAAAAAACTGCTCAGTAAGGGCTCAAGGAACAAAACAAGGAACCAGGCAGTGACCGGGCCTCCTCCAAACTCTCCAGATCCCGAACCGATCAGGCAGCTGCAGGACGTAGCAGGACAAATCTGATCTATGAATCAATGCAACAAACAGCACTCAGTGGATTCACCATGACATCACACTGTCAGACACCACAGGGCACCTCCAGAGGTTCTACTTAATATCAGGCAGGTGGCTTTAATATCGTGGCTGATCGGTGTGTCGCGTTTTATTTGACCCCGGTTTACCAATATAATTTTTGTATGGCGTCGAATGAAAATTTCATTTATTGTGGCTTTTCCATGATGACAGTTCAAATGACAGGTGCTAGCATTTGTTCTGCTGTTGATTCCTTAAATGGTAACACATCATGTCACTTATGTTTATGTCTTTTAAAAAACAGAAAACACACATTAACATTTTATATATAATACATAAGCACCATATTATGGGGCGGCTGTGGCTCAGGTGGTAGAGCGGGTTGTCCACTGATCGCAAGGTTGTCGGTTCGATCCCCGACCCCTCCACATGCCGAAGTGTCCTTGGGTAAGACACTGAACCTGAAGTTGCTCCCAATGGTAAATTAGCGCCTTGCATGGCAGCTCTGTTGCCGTTGGTGTGTGAATGTGTGTGTGAATGGGTGAATGAGAAACACCCATTTGGATACCACTAAGGTAGAAAAAAGCGCTATACAAGTGCAGACCATTTACCATTTATATTAGCAATGATACTTAAAAAAGATGAATAAATACACAAACATAAAATAAATCAAATTTTTTCTGTGGCACATAACTATTAAAATGTAGTCATATACAGCGAGTAAGACATTTTTAAGTGGTAAGTTATGTATTTTTATACATACTTCTGCAGAGGTCAAGGATAAAGCTTAAATCTTCACATTTTTGTACAGTTTTGAACACAATGCCATTTCAAATGCATTAATTAATGCTTTTAAATGTCCTTATATCTGATTAGAAGTGCGTAACGTCACAGTGTGTCATAAATAAAGTCTTTATATACTGACTCTACATTCGTATACATACAGTATTTCATATTTAGTTGTTGCCATGTGCGCAACAAAAAAACCCCGTGAGGCCATACTGTATCATTTTCAGTGTCATGAGAGTATTGTTCTTCTAAAGCATGAAAACACTTTCATGCAACAAGAATGCATTGCATCATTTGAGACCCAGCAGTGCTTGGTATCTCAGTGAGCCGCGGTACAACGTTAGTGCAACTGGCAGAAGCGACGACGGCCAAATGAGCAGAACCAGGGCACCCTCTGCAGGAGAGGAGGGGAGACTCATTTCCACTCCTCTGCTCCCTTCTGCTCTGTAAAATCAGCCCAATCACAGTTTTTAAAAAGAGCAAAACAGCACTAGTCGCAATTTCAGTTCTGACAGATTTAAGGTTGACATCAGGTGTTTGGTGCTTTGCTCAACTTGAATGGTGGCTATGCATCTGTAGTGTACATGTTTTTTATTGTTATTTTTATTCTGTGTGTGAAAATGTGCTTTCTTATCATAGCCTTTGTTGAAATATGCTGCATTTCCAGTGTGCATGTACACCAAAAGATACATGAATAAATAAGGACAGAGCAGCCTGAATGCACAGACCGAAGCTCAGCAGTGACACTGAATACTGTCATGGTGCTGGTGTCACAAGACTGTACAGTTAATACTGTCGTTGTAGCATGACCACTCAATGAGTTGTTAATTTTTTTCCTTCACAGTCGTTGCAGTATTTCTGTAACGTATGTGCTTGTACTGTGCACCGGCTGCCTGTAACATAAATATACTGCACATTGATGACTAAAGACTTGCATGGTTATAATATTTGCTGACAGACACACAAAAGACTTTAATTGCATGAGTTGCAGGCACACACACACACAAAGAGAGAAATGACGAGACACACTGACATCTCGGTTTTTGTGTCCATTCTGACAATCCTGCCATCGATTGAAAATCTTAGCACTTCAACAATAAAAACGAATTTCACTCCAGATGCACGTTGTCACTGTCGGTGTGCGCCTTTGTCTGTGTCATCCCAACTCCCTCTGTTTCTCTGTCTCTGTCTCTCTCATCATCCCGTCACTCTCTCCTTGGTGCAACAAAAGGCAAATATGCCTGTTAACTCCAGGAGGCACGTAGGATTCACTCCCAACTTGGAACAGATCAAAACCACAGAGGGTGGCATTGCACACATTCTCTGTAATACTCATGCAATCAATCAAATTTCTTTGTCTCTCTCTCTCTCTCTCTTGCCCTCTCTGTTCTTTCCCACTCTTTTACACACACACATCATTTATAGCCCAGTTTCGGCTTTACATTATCTTCTCCCTTGCTGAAAGACTATGAGAGGTTATTGTCTGAGCCAAGCACGATGAATAGGAGATTGAATGCACTGTTGGGGGGCTTTTACTTACAGTACATGTATGAGAACAGCATCCAGAGAATGGGGAGGGTTGCACCGGACCGTGTGTGTGCAGCACAAACAGAGAGAGTGGGGGATTCAAAGTGAGAGGTAATTATTTTTCCTCATCGTGGGGTGCTGCCCCATACAGGGCAGACTAATAGAGAGGAAAAGGAGTCGGGGAAAATCTTTTTCTTTTTTTGTAATCAGTCCAACTTTGAGCTGCTTTTAAAATAACTGTGATTAATACAGATTATTGTATTGCTTTACTTAATTGGTGGAGTGACTTCCTGCTGTGCAGCATTCAGTCTCATGACTCTTCAAAAGCTGGAACAGCAGTAAGCAAGAAACAAATCCAGACTTCATATGGAGAAAGAAAGGAAGCATGCGGTAAACTTCGCCTTGGATGAAATGAAATATTATTAGTCATAATTTCAATTGCAAATGGAACGAGGTGCCTTCCAGTTACCATGAACCAAGATAGCAGTAATAATGCAAGTCAATCAAGGACAAGCAACTCTTGCCTGTCGGAACAATGCAGCAGCAAATGAAAAGTGATCTTTGAAAGGAGACGGATAAAGATGACGTCCAAAAATAGTTTTGCCATTTGCAGTATGATTTTCAAGTTACAGAGAAATATATAATAAATAAAGCAAAGGCACTGTCACATTTCTATAGAGACTGCTGCAACGCGTACCGGAACGTGGAAAAACAGAGTCATTTCTTACAGTCTACCTTCTAATCTGTATGAAGGTAAACACTCGAGTTTGACTCACGCGCTGACACTGGGAAATATAAAATATGGTTTGAAAAGATGTGTTGGTAGTGTGTATTTAATTATGCAAAATATGCAAATAGAATATATTCAAAACCAGCAGAGACTGTGAAGGAGAGGTGCAAAAACGTCCTCAAGGATTTTGACTGGAGCGTCTCCTGAATGGACGCCTTCATCCATTAGGAGAGGAGAAAAGAGACAAGAGATAAGACTGCACATTTCAGTGACTTACCTCTGTGCAAACACACAAAACAGATACATAAAATCAAAGGGAAAACTTTACAGAGGTCGTCCACGGAGATAACGATGGATAGTGACAAACAAAACATTGAATGGTTATCTTAAGTTGTGCAGGTGCAAATCTGAGATAGGAGCACATTTCATATTGGTTACCCTCTGTAATTTAACTGGAACTGAGACATTTAACAGACAGAAGGCCTGAGTTTGTAGTAATTTGTAGTGGCATAATTGTGGAACTGATGATTATAGGAATACTGTTAATGAAAATATACTCTTTGAATAAAATGAAGCAAGGTGTGGTTGGTTGATTTGATGAATGCTAAGGACGCCTGTCTTTAAAGAAAAATGATTGAGATTAATCTAATCTTTATTGATCCCCTTGGAAAATTCTTTCTCTGCAATTGACCCATCCTATTCATAGTTAACCTTAACTATACATACTAGGAACAGTGTGCTGCCACGGTCCAGGGAGCAGTCAGGGGTTAAGGGTCTTGCTCAAGAGCCCACAGTGGTGGTGACTAGGACAAGCGGTCGTCTTCACTTTCCCACCTCAACCTCTTGCCAGTCCGGGGACTCAAACCAGCGACCCACTGGTCCACCACTGTCCCAATGAATGGCACAGTTGAAGGTTCTTAATGTTCATTTCTGAGCATGAAAGATAAGGTCACATTTAGTTGGATGAGTGCTCATCCAGAGTTAGTGATAAAATAAGAATAAACTTTATGTCTATGGTGCCTTTTACAAACCAGTTACAAGGTACTTCACAAAATCAAAGAAAAGCGCGGTATTAAAGTTTTTTTTATTAATGGACAAACCAAAGAATATAAAAAAGGCAGCAACCTCAGTTTTAATAACAGACTCCTGAAGTACAAGCACTTTTTCCAATTTTCTATGTGACTGTGTTAATCAGAGACTCATCAAGTTGTACACCCAACCTGCACTTCAATGTTAGTGTTATCAGTTTTATTTTTAAGGACTGGTCATCTTTCCCTGGTCAGATACTCAATGAACACATACCATGTTCTCAATGAGTCCTTAAGCTGATTACAATGAATCAAACATGGTTGTCTCATCAGCAAAGAAAAAAACCACTGACAGATTGTTGGAATCATTGCATCAATCACTGACGAAAGTTAAAAATAAAAACTGCTCAAGGACTGATAACGGCACCACAAGTGAAAGGACAAAGGGAAGAATTTATATCATTGTAGGAGATCATCTTTTTTTCCTGACTTTAAGGTAACTTGAAAACTAGAGCAACACTTTTCTTTTTACTCCAAAATTGGAAAGTTTGTGAGGAAGAATGATGACTTCCAGTCTGAAAAGCTTTGAAGATTCCAATTTCCTTTCTATTTGGAGCTTTATGAATTTCATGAACAAGATAAGAGGCAGCTAGAGAAGCAGAGGGGGTTCTCTCTGAGCCCGTCTTGGTGTGTGTATATAAAGTGTTATGCCTGTTTTTTTCCAACATTTTCACCATTTCAGGTACAATAGAAACAATATTGGTTGATAATGATTGATAATTTCTGGGTCTTTGTATATGATACATGATGGTTTTTGTTTTCAGGTGATCAGGGACGCCTTTTGGATGTACTGAGAATGTGAGTTAAAGGCTTTAGACGTAGATCGTGCACCAGTTTAAACGGACTACCAGGAATATTGTCAAAACCAACAGATCAATCTAAAAAAAATGATATAGGACATAGATGGAAATATTGTAGTATAGGAGAATTCATTCATTCATCTTACTTTACAAACTAAGTTGTCTCCAGTTTTAGAAAAGGCACGGCTCAAGTTCTAATCAGTACCCATTATTCTTTTCCTTGTTCCTGTGTTTCTGCTGTTTACTTCCTGTCCATTTGGTCTGCTGTTTGGCTCATTTGCCGGTTGTGTTTCTGCATCTTGTGTGTCTGTATCTGGGCGTGGCCACCTGCTCCTCTGCCGACAGTCACCTGACACATCAGAGCTCCGTCCGCTAATCATCCAGCTGCAGTACTTAAACCCCCGGCTCATCGCCAGATTGTTCTTCCTGCTCCCGTGGCGCTACTGTCAGCCAAACTCTGCTTATACTTCGGCCTCCCAGTGTTTTTGCTCCGACATCCTTATGTCTCAGGTACCAGACAGCTCCAGTCGTCTCCTTGCCAGCCTGCTGCCACAGCCACACTCCAGCCCTGCAACTCACAGTGTCAGACACCACACACAGCCTCCTCGGGCTCCAAACAGTCAGTCAGCCACCTACTGGCTTACATGTCACACTCAGAGCCACCCGACACCAGGCGTCACGCTCCTCTGGATCCTCACACCATCCACTCAGCTGCTACTGTCTCCCCTTCCTTGGAACCATCTCCTGCTTCACTCTCTCTACTAAGGTTGAGAATAAAACCTTTAAACTGTGCTTCCAAGTCCATGTTCTGCTTTTGGCTTCAGAAATCTCATCACCTGCAACATTCTTAATGTCTTACCGTCAACATTCATAAACGCTGATTGCTCTCTTTATATTGACTAATGGTTTGCCATGGATACTTCTTACTGCCTTTGTATTTGATCAACTTGGCATTAAAGTAGTGTTTTTAGATGCTTTGATTACAGGACTTAGCTTGTTTCTGCACTACTAAAACTGAGCAAAAATGACAGAAGTAGCACTCTAGATATTTTTCGTGAAGTGTATGTCTAGTTTACACAGAGGCAAAGGTTTTCCAGGGACGACCTGATTGACAGTGAGCTCTTAAAGAAACCAGTGTAAGGAGAAGTGATTCCTTGTAGCATCAGGAGAAAAAGGTGAGAGCTCACACTGAAGGATATCTTCCTATTAATGCTGAGAGAGCGTCTGTTAGGAATTTGAAGTATTCTTTTCATTGTAAATTCTTTTGTGTTTCATAGATACATTATTTAGAACATCGGTTTTAAAAAAAATCTATCAACTCAGCTTTTTTTTTACTTAGATGGGGCTTTAATCTCAGAATGAAAGGAATAAGGAAATAAACTTTCAATGAAGTCTTCAGTTTGAGCTGATAATTAGCACTTGCAGCAGTGTAGCTCATATTGCCTAAGTGGCAAAATGTGGGCTAACACCTATGTAAACCACCACAAAGGCAGTTTTGAGTACATTGGCAGGTGTTTGAATAGCAGCATTTCCATCCTCATTAGACAAAGGACAGGTGATAAAGTCTGACTCATTGAAATCTGGTGGTCAGTAGATACATCCATTAATGGTATGGCGTATTCTGATGAACACAACCTCAGCAGAAAACATTAAATGGGCTTCTAGATCACTGATTACTGAATATTTTAACTCGGGGATGAGATACATTGACATTTGAAGGCTTATCAGGGCTTGACACATGTTGGTTAATATACTGTGATATTTGGGGAGACTGCATAGAGTAACATAAAAAGGAAAATTCAGAATATTTGAATAGGTTTGAGAGTAATAACCTGAGATTTCAAAGGTGTGTTGATTCAGCTGATAGATACAGTTAACATAGGGATCGTTGACATCCAGTAACCTTGTTTGGAGAGGTTTTCGGTGGCACAGACTGACATATTTTTTCGGCTGTGCTCCTGCTTTGGAGAGAACAAGTTCTTTTCCTTTGAATCTCAGGAATCTGAAAACTGGTCTCACTGTGTCAGAATTTTGCTTCCTCTTGTCAGTGTGATGGGTTCTTTCCATCTCACCGGACTTACAGTCAGTATTCGGTTTGTTTCCTAAATGGTCCCATACCTGTTGTTCCATTTTTGCCCAGAATACATATATATTTTATTCAGAGCTATCAGTTATGACATTGTTTGTCGGGTTTTGATTTTCTAAATAATTCACTTTGGAAACAGTATCACATCAATATCACTGTTAACACTGAATGTGCATTGAGATGTCTGCGGCTGTTTTCAAGTATCTCCTTTTCCACAAGGGGTAACTCATTGATTTGAGCTTGGTACAGCTGCAGGCTGGATTTTAGTTCTTGGACTGCTTTCATGACATAAAGTTCACCTGTTGTCTGTTCAGCGTTTCCGCATACAAGTGTTTTGTTATTTTAAGCACATCTGTCAAAGCTTCCATCGTAACAAAACCTTATTTGCTTGAAGTGTCCTTTTAATAGCTGCCAAGAGACATAGTGACTGTGCAGCCTGGTGGTTTAAGTCCAGGCCTTTCCCTCTCCAGCTGTTCACATCACAAAGCCAGCCGATACTCCTGGCTTAAGCTCCATGCTGTTCCCTAGCTTCAGTTAGCAGGGACTGACCGCTGAGCTGGACAATGGGAGAGGCCAGTCTTACAGGTAACCTTTTTGTGGTGTGCAAGTCAGGTGTCTGTGTTTAAACTTCCTTACTTCATCTTACTCTTATTTTTACTTACTCATAGTTCCATGCTTGAATTTTTTGCTTCTGTGTTGTGATGTTTTATGGCAAGAAGGTTCAAGGCTAGATCCGGCTGGGACTTTCTAAAGAGGTGGCATGTTTACCCTGTATCTACCTGGAATTCTTCTGCGTACTGTTCCCACTGTCTTTCAGGTTAACTGGAAACTCTAAATATCTTGTAGGTGAGAATGAATTTGAATGGATACACTGCCATCATGTCTCAGTGATCCTGAAACCTACATGTCCACAGTTAACTCTGACATATTGCACTGATGGTAACAGTTACCAGTAAGAATTTAAACAGAGACACCAATCCCAATGGGACAACTAAGCTCCCTTTGTTAAACACATCGAGTACATGAACATTAGAGCATGATTAAATTAAAAATACCAAAAGTTCAACACATAAGGAAGAGGAGGGGTGGTAAATGGAGCTGCTGCATTAAAAAACATGGTAGAAGTGTTGCATCAGTTTAACTGTAAGAAGCTATAATTGTTCCATTGTACACTGGCATGATTATCATTAGATGTTGTTTGTCAACTGGCACCCAGTTATTGCTAAGTATGAATGAAGAGTGAATAAATGAACAACTTCAGTGTTCTGCCTGAACTACCTCTACACTCCATTTCTGAATAATTTCAGTGATTCTTAGCTTAGGCAGCACCAAAAACTCGAGACTGACCAGAGTTGTAGTCCTCCGTGGAAATTAACTGTAAGATGATTTTCCAACTGCTCCCTTCCACAGTCAGTGAAGCATCCCTGAGCCAGATAAGATATACAGCATAATCTCTCGACTGTATTCTAACCAGGATTCTCCCTCCAGCTGAATGAGCCCAGGAAGGTGCCCATTAGATGCCCCAATCTACCTCGACTGGCATTTTTCAGCTCCAAGGAACACCAGCACTACTGCTTATCTCCAAAGCTTTACCGTCCAGCTCAGCTCCTCCTCACCACCAATCTGCTTGTGAACCTCTTGCTCCATGTTTTCATTCATGAACAAGACCCCACGAAACTCTCAGCTTGTGATTATAAATCTATAGTTTTTGAGCTGAGAACCCTGACCTTGGTTTTGGAGGTGCTGACTCTCACCTCAGCTACTTCATATTTAACTACAAACCATGAGTGCGCTTGAAGGTCACAGTCTCATTGGACGAAAAGAATCACATAATCTGCAAAGAAAAGAGAGAAGCAATTTGTTGTTCCTGCACAGTCTGCAGCTTAATCCCACTTAAGTGGAATTTTCCTGTGCACATGTCTTCAGATATCCAGGTTCTTATGAAGGCGTTTTTCATTTCCAGCCTGCATTACAACTCCTTCCATGCCAAAGTACCTGCAAGTGCCAACCAGCCTTCTGCAGCAAATCCAGACCCTTGCTGCCTGCCTTGTGTTCAGCCTCCTTAGGCCAGTGTTGAACTGTTGTCTGCTATGGTCCAAGTGACTTAAATTTTGTTTACTGTTGAAGTCCTTAAGAGTCCTCCACAGAGACTCCTCTGCGTACATCCACAAGCAGCCCAAAATTTGTGTCCCCATGGCCACTATGCTGGAAGCATGTTGGCAGAAGTGTTTATAGTCTGAATACTTAATGTCATTTAAAATAACAATGGCTTCGTGATGTTGGGCGCTGTTCAGGTGTGCATCTGCAAGGTAGGATATTTCCAGCTTGAGAAGACCCACACCACCTCTCTTCTGGCTCCGTTTTGCAGCTCTCATTTAGATAAAGGCATGATGCTCACCTAAACACTGCCTCTTCCCCTACAACTCACAAACAAACCCTAATGCAACATTTGCTCTTCCCTACCTCTGGACAAGTCATTTAAGCTCCAACAACTCTGAAGCTGTTACGGCTCTTCTCCACTCGGTCCCCACAGTGGTGGAACAAACTCCTCTGTGGTGTCAGAACGGCAGAGTCACAGTTTGCCCTCCATCCCCCTTTAATGTCTCACCTCCTTCAAAAAATCATTTGTATAGCACCACGGAACACACTTGAGATGCGCTCACAGTTCTTGAAGATGAAATGGAATATATCACTTTCTTTATTTCCCGCCTTTGAATTAACTTTTGTATCAGGTGGAGGACATTCTGTTGGTGCTAGAATCCAGTATTTGCAGCATGTAGTTTTTTTTTTTTAGTGGCATCAAGTCAGCTTTATACTCACAACAAAGTCAAACGTGTGCGGAACAGAAACCCATTTGAATGCGTCGAATGCTTTCTATTGTTTGTATTTTTACACAGCACACCAGTGGGGGTACATTGAGATTGAAAAGGCAGTAACCTTGGGGAGCCAGAAGTGGCAGTGACGAAAACTCAAAGAACAACAATAAAGAATGGCTCCAGTGAAAAAGTGACTGAAGCAGCAGGGGGAGTATGAGGATTTAGAAGCTGTTTGATCGATCACAAAGGTGTAGATATCTAACTAGCTCAGCTAGCCAAATCTTAAAATGAGTCACTTTGACAGACATTTTGAGAGGTGGGAACAAAGGCTTTGTCCCATTTCCATACTGCATACTAATACACACTAAACACACCAGACAACAATCTGCAACCTGCTTTGGGAGTTTATATACACTTGTTCAAAGCTGTTATAACTTTCTTTACCAGTGCTCCATGCCGCCACTTTCTAGAGTTTCCTTTGTGTAACTGGAGATGAATAATGGGAGAGCAGTGTCAATTAAGATGAAATAAAAGGCATATTTAGTGTCTTTACTGACAATATAGTAAACTACATATGCAATATTTTAAATCAGATGGACACAAGGGGGGGCAACAGCAAACCATATTTTCATGAACAGTCCCTTGAGTCTCTATCAGCTCTCCTTTCTTTGTAAGGCAAGTTTACTGTTACATTGTGTTTTTACAAACTATAAAGTTGCCACATTGCGAGCAAAATAAACAAATAAAACAATTTTTAAAAAAACAATACTCGCAATTGTTTGTGGAGTTTTTTGGTAAACAAAAGGAGAACAGTTCACAAAACGATAGCTGAATTCCATCTTCTGTTAACAGCTTCAGGTTTATGGTCCTGGTGTTGTGTACAATGGCTTACTGTTACACTTTTATGGGTTACTAGAACACCTAAATATAGACTATAACCACTCTTCATGCTATTAGTAATACCTGTGCTTTTCCTACTATGACAAGTGAAAATACCTGCTGTGAAGAATGGCTATACAGGTAAGTATGCTTCAGTCTTGGTATGGCACCATTCATTAAATAGCAGTGCGTACATACATTTCGTGTCACCACACATCAGTGCAGTGAAGAGAAAAGTTGGTCTATGACATTTTTGTTAAGCCGTTTTTATCAATAGCAGTGTCTTATGGAATAGATTGTCTAATTTCCCCATAAACTCTGAATAACATTTAATGTGGGTCATTCAGGAAGGTAAAAAAAGTGGTTATATTACAACATATTTTGGAAAAAGACAGTGCAGATTGATGAGAGTGAAACCAAACTGCTAAAATATCATTAAACAGTATCAGTGACACTCCTTGCTCAGCGCTGAATTCCAACACCCATACTGTCTGAGGCAATGGAATGCATTTCATCACCCTCATGATCACATTAGGAGATGCAGCTGACACCCTAAATATGCCGCATTGTTCTGCGATACAGCCTGTTCTCACAAGATGAAGATGGATTATCAAACAAGGCAATAAACAGCATGACAGCATGCAAAGCTGCTTATTGACCCATTGTTCACTACACAGCTGTGACAACCACTGACAATGAACTCCATCTAACGAATCTGCTTTGCAACCAGATTAATTTCATAAAATATGTTTTTGAATGAGCAGGAGGTTGTTTTTCCACCTCTGTTTAACCACTGTAGTTTGACTCAGAGCGATGCTTTGTTTTTGAGGCATATTCACCCTCGAAGCCAAACACATTGGAAGCTGCTCAGTAAACCACAGTCTGATCTTTTGACTCCTGAGCAGCTCCACTGAGGCATTTGGAGGTTATGAGCTTTGCTCAAGGGCACATCCATGGCGGTTAGTAAGGAGGGGCAAGCACAAAAATGTTGGGTTTTTCTTCCAAATTCACAGTACTTCTTCCTATTACACTGCCCCCAAATAAATATATGGGGTACTGAATCTAATTATTTAGCCTAACTTCTAAGCTATATGGTATCACATGTCATTAAAATATAGTGAGATAAAACTTCTTTAGAGATACAAAACCAGAAAAAAAACACTGACTGAGAAATCACATTAGATGTGACACGTCGGTGGCACAAAAGCACTGCTGAGATGTTGACTTATTCCATCCACACCAACACCAACTTCCTTAACAGCACACACCATCCTGACAGGTGGCACAGCTCCGGAGGTACTGAGAAGACTGCAGTTGGACAAACTTCTTTTTCAGTATAAGTGCTCTTTCATCCAGCTTGAAACAAGGCTTCTCATTTGTTATACAAACCCATCACAGTTGTACGATGTAGGCCTACAGTGAAAGTGTCAAACACAGGTTGAAACAAAGTGTTCAACGGGTTCAAAGGGTCTTGATCAATCATTATAAATATCAGATGACAACAAATAAAAGTGGGTGATTTGGACAGATAGAAAGGTGCCATATAAAACCAATGCATTATTACGATTTACATTATATGCGGGTTGCTCCTCTGCCAACACCTTTTTTATTTAAACCACTATGAATAACAAATTAAGAAGTCCTCAAGTGACATTAAGAAACCGGAACAAATAGCTATGCATGCCCCTTTCTGATGACTGTTGTCTTATTCCATATGCAATAACTATTTAAGTTGTAAAAACAGCCCTCTACCTATTAAGCTGATAGAATTTGATAACAAACAGTGGCTGATTTACACATCCAGCAGTTAGTAACATTGTCATCTAAAGTCTGTTTCTGACCACCTGTTCAAGGCAATTATTTTTGCTAAAAACACCTGCCTGCTCTTGCTAAACACGACCTTGTAAAAGCAGTGAAAATGCACCATAATACTTAAGTTGCAGGTCACACATTTAAACAATGAGCTGAAACCAAAAATGAAGCCAAAGTCATCAGTTCCTCCAAAGTCCACTTGAGGCAACAAGTCCAACAACATGTTAATCCCCACAGGTTCCCATGGTAAAATGTCCAACTTTACAGCAGAAAAAACATGTATTCACCCTTTTGGTCTCTGTAGATACTTTCCCCTTTTGTAATAACTGTGCAGGGATGATTTTTTTACGTAATTCACCTGCCTTATTTGTATTCAGACCTAAAGCTATTTCTAATTCAGGGTGTGGCTGCTTTCAGTGACAGATGGGTCGTGTCACAGCGATCCAGAGACAGATGCACAGCTCCGCATCTTTGCTCAATTTTGAGAATGGAGTTGGGTGCTGCCAAGATGGCGACAGCTAGAGTCACTACACTGGGATTTAAAACCCCTCCTAAGGAAACCTGTGGGTGTCATTCCTGAGAGTTTATCTTGCAATCGCTAAAACTCACTTTAGAGCTGAGGAGTGCTCCAGACTCAAGTGAGGATTCTGTGTAGGTTCAGCACAACAGGCAACCATTTTTGCACTGTTCTCTCAATATTGCTACTAATACTTTGGTATTATAGCTGCTTCAAGGAGCTAATGATGACTAAAATTAAGTATATTTACTTTAATAAAGCAGTCTATGACTTTCACTAAGAAACATTGTCATTTCCATATCAATACTTTGGGATGTAAGGATAAAAAGTATCCACATTTTTGTCTCGGAAGAAAATCCAAGTCCCTAACTTGTGCATGCACCACCTCATTCAAAGCACTACACACTGACCCACAGCGTTAGCATGACCACCTTTGTGTTATCGGCAGGTAGAGTCTTCACAGCATTCTTGTTAACCACCCACTGAAACCACAAATAGGAACGTCGTCAGACATGGAGGCGCACCAACTGGCCTTTTTGTTCTTTCTCAGCAAACCAAGGAGACCTGGGCATCAAAGTTGGTCTCTCTGCAAAGTTCACATTTGCATTTTGCATAGCAGGGGGCACCGCTTCCCTTCTGCAATCCCCACTGCTCTTCTGAGGGCAGAACGAAGGGAAAGACGCGCGTGTGCAAAACAACCAGAGCCGCTTGGCAAGTCAATTAAATGAAAACTGAAACTTTTTTTTAATTTAAAAAGGTAAAATATGCATTGTGTTTCACTTGAATGTGATCATCCTTGACAAGAATACAAAAGTGTCTTCGAGCACCCAAGGTAACATGGACATGAAGAATGTGACAGAAAAACACATCTAACCTAGCCTTTTGTCAATAGCAGATCACAGAGAGAGTCATCGACCATGGGAAACTCAATCTTGTGTTTTTCCACCATTGTGGATATAACGCCTCCATGCAGCTGAATGTATTAAAGGCATATTAGCGAAAAACATTACAGGCTTCAGCTTCAGTGCTCGCAGAGAAAGTGTGGAGATTAGAAAAACGGGGCGCAGACAATTGCAACTAAAAGATACCGTGTGAAGAACGGTATGGAGAGCGGTGCAGGTTAGGCAACTGAGCCAAGAATCTGCCATTCCCTTTTGTTCTTTCATACCACACTGAGCATTTTATTCCCACTGCTCCGGGAGATGAAATACTGAGTGAAATATTGCAGGACTCCAGTAAGACAGGTGGCTCATTATCCACTTCATCAACAAAGAGAGAGAGAGAGAAACGACCACCAAGGCTTTTGACATGATGCAACACATCTTCTTCCACAGAGGTTTCCTATTATATGTAATTAGCAGCAAGGATAGCGTAAGAAAATAATAATGATGCATCTCTCTTTTGTCTTCCTCATTTTCTGCCCCTTGTGAAGCATCCTCTTGTAGACCCCGGCTTTTTACTTTGGGAAGTTAAAGACCGGAAAGGTTAAAAAAAAATCCTCCTTGGAGTGTTACGCTGCCTATAAGCCAAGTATTTTAAAATGTCAATATGCAGAACACTTCCGGCTGGTGAGCACCTAGTTTCTTTATTAAGTGGGGGAAAACAAATGAGGATGGATTGCTTCGGAGAGATGTGAAACTGTTGGGAATATTTGTGTTTCATTATGATAAATGAGCAATGATCCCTATGTAAATTGGGGGGGTGCGTTAATAAGGGGAGTAGGGTTCGCTAAAGGAGAACGTGGGTTTTCATCCCTGTGATTTGAGTTAACCTAGATTCCGCCTGGCGCTTGATGAACGCGGCAGTCGCCAGCAGAAAGCGTTTGATAACGCGGAAGCCAGAGAACACAGACTTCTTAAGAGAAAGGAAAAGTTTCATGGCTGCTCTGACACGAGGTTAATCAGCTGGAACTGCTCTCTAATCAGAACATCTAAATCACACTGCAGCCAGCGTTTAGCAAAATACTAAATGTTGCACATTAAGGTTTTGTCATATTGAAATTTGCATCACTTTGTGGTGTAATAAAAATAACCCGACTTAATAAATCACTATGCAGCATAGTGTTCATGTCTCTTGAACCCCTTTCAGACATGCACTCCTTTCTGTTAATCTGACAACGACTGAACCTGTCGGTTTCATGTCTGAATGAGCTCCCTTCTTATTTTTCAGTAAAGTAATGAGTGCAGTCTTACTAGGTCAAACCTAGGCATGGCAAGTATGAACTGCATGCAGTCATATTAACGAATAGACACACTCAAGCAACGTATTTAAAGTTATATAAAGCGACATGGGCCTTTTCCAACTGTCAGCACCATTGTTGGTACAATAACATCACCCATGAAAAGGGCAGAGTATGACGTCAACATCACTACAATTTCTGAAATATCTAAAACTTAAAGCTTTACTGCAATGAAGACAGAGTCAGTAACAGGTCAGATTAGCAGTGGAAGCGCAAAAAGTCAAGCGCTGGGCTGCTGATCTTAAGGTCGGTGGATCGAGCCCCCACTGCGGCCACTGTTGGACCCCTGAGCAAGGCCCCTAACCCTTCCTGCTCTAAGGTCGCTGCATCGTGGCTGACCCTACACTCTGACCCCAACTGGGATACACAAAAGCTGAATTACCCCCCAGGGACAAATAAAGTTTCTAAAAAAATTCAGATTTTGACAAAGTGTTAATCGAAGCTGAAGTTTAGTTTATTTGTTGCTTCCAGCTGTTTGTAGGAGTCTTTCCTCTGAGTTTATTAAATACCTGCAGCATCAGACGGCAGCGGAATCCACATGACGGTCTCCAAAGATAAACTGTTTTTTTTTTACACATTTACTCTTAGCATAATTAGCAAGTCACATTGTGAACTTCTCTTAACCTCACACAGGCGAGCTCTCACACACAGAGTCACAGTTTATCATGTGCAGTCAAATCATTTGTTGCATAGCAGTTGTCCTCAGGATGAGTCCTGACCTCCATCACAAGTGTCTAAATATTTTTATATTACTGTTCATTAACTCTCGGTCAGATTATGATCACACACAGATGGAGTTATCAGTGTTTAGGGAATCCTAAGTAAACTGGGCTGCTAGTTATTTGTAGTTTTAGAAGCCTGCTATTAATTCAGATTTAGACTTTGCCTGGAGTCTTGTCCTCACCATGACCCTTTCATTTATTTCAGGATGAAAAAACAACACTGCGTTTGAATACATTCAGGAAAATTCATCTGTTTTTTTGGTGTGTTTTTTTTGGCCAAAGGAGCACAATATGTTTTTTTTTTTTTTTATCTACTTGGATTTTCCACTGATAGACCAATACATGTTTTTTGCTTGTTTGTTTTCAACACTGCAGGATCATCTACTGAACAACACAACAGGCTCTTATTTCATTCAGTTGAGCAATAAAAAAGAAGCTAGTTTCGTTAGCTACAGTTTGAATAATTTTCTGGCACATAATATCAAATTTCGTGCAAGATTTCTGGTAAATAGCGAGCAGCTAAAGATAGGTAGTGAACTTTAAAGTTCATGGTGAGTACAGTCAGTACAGTACTGAGGGCTATCAGTGGCTCAGGTGGTAGAGCGGGTTTGTCCACTGATCACAAGGTTGGCGGTTCGATCCCCGGCCCCTCCGCATGTCATGTGCAAGACACTGAATCTTAATTTGCTCCCAATGGAAGGCCGGCGTCTTGCATGGCAGCTCTGTCGCAATTGGTGTGTGAATGGGTGAATGAGAAACACATTGTAAAGCACCTTGAGTACCACTAAGGTAGAAAAAGGCGCTATAAAAGTGCAGACCATCTACCATTCCTTTAAATGTAGCACTATAACTTGACTCAGCAGTGCGTTGTACTAATAGGTGTTTAATACACAACTATCTGCTATATTTATATTAAAGATAATAAAGTTGTTAAAATCAGTGAGTAGCTGTCTGTGCTGTGGGTACACTGAAAACCTTCCAGTGGTCATACACAATCCTGAAAACCTATTATACATTATTTTCTTTTAGAAATTAATCCTGTAAGCTGTAATTGTTAAATCTCGTTAGTATTTTTTATAATTATTGAATTTACTCATATTTTTTTTTCATTTCTTGTCCTAGTCTTTTTTTCCTGCCTGTTTAATAAAACGTACAGCTCTATTGTCAACTCAGGTAGTTTTAAAACGTGGTATGTGACATATGATTTGATTTGTTTAACTACCTAAATATCAACAATCTCTCTCCAGAATGGCAGAATTCCACCTTTAACAATTAAAATTATAGCTAATATTCTTCTCTGGACAAGCTTATCTCTACTGGTTCACAGTCCTCTGCACAGTCAGTTATTGATTAACACATGGGAAGCATTTTTCTGTTTATTTACTGATAATGCCTATGCAAGGCAGCGGGACCTTGCCTTTACGTTCACTGATACATCTATCAGTGGACTGTAGCTATAGTTCACTGATAGCTATATTTCCTTTTCACTCAGCAGTCTGTGGTGTGGCATCGTGACTAAGTCAGAGCCACGTGAAATATGATAACTAAAAGGCAGTACTGTCCACAGACGTACTGCTTATACCCTGTTTCTGCCTTGGCAGCCGCATTTTTCAGTGAGTAAGTGTACTCAAAGTGAATGTTTTTGTTGTTTTTTTCTTTTTATCCTTCTTCATTCATTTTAAAACAGACGTGTGAAGCATGGTATCAAGTTTTCAGAAGGCTGGTTGGGCAGCAGTGAGACACAAAGACAGGTTTTTCCATAGATACGAAAGACACCCAGCATTTCTGAATCCAGGACTGCAGCATATATTCATTTTCAACACATGGGAGAAAAAAAAAACGCTCCTCCACCTGTGTCAACAGTGATGCTGATATCATGTGCAGCGCAGGGAAGAGCTGCCTGCGACGTCGTTCTTGCTCCACTGCTAAATATGTCATCACACAGAGAGCCAGGCGTCTTCGGCAGCACTGATGGAGGATGAGTTGAGCTGGAGGACACTGCCGGCCAATTTCTCTCATTACCCCAAATCCTCCAGTGCTCTCAGAGAGATGATGCCCCTTTTAATAACAAGTTGTGAGGCAATTTGTGAAAGGCTTTAAAAGCAACACATAATGAATGACAGCGGTGGGCAGCTGTGTAGCCCGACCTTCTGAAGGCTTCCGAGTGCTGCATGCACCGAGCACAACTGAGGGCATAAAAAGCATCATTAGTTTAGCAATACAAAGTAAAACGAACAGTCTAAAATGACACATCCGACTATACTGAGTGCTGATTATAACATATCAGTGGATTACGTGAATATAATGCTACCCCTAAACTCTCTTTTTAAACACATGATCGTTTAATCGGCGAAATGGGGCATTTTCTACTCACTATGCTACACTTCTCGGGTTAACGTGAAGTAAAATCTGAAAAAAAAATCAAACGTATGGAATTATCATTTGTTTCAAGCAACAAATGCATTCCATCCAAGAGAATTGTGTAATGATAGGAACACACCAGAGTCTTTCTGTGCATGATGAAATGATGGTAACACACAGACCACAGTAGACACCGACTTCACTCAACGATCCCTCGCTGTCTCATTATTTTCTGTGGTTGCAGCTCCTGTGTTTTTTTTTCTCCTCCACTCTCATTAGGTGTTGCCCCGTTGTGCTGCAGCGCTGTCTGGGCCTCACAACCACTGTGGAACTGTGCCAATACGTGCCCATACAAATGTTTCCTTTGTCCCCTCAGCTAATGTGTACTGGACGGTGCAACTCTGTGTCTAAGCACATGCTCGGGCTTCACTCTCTTTGGATTCTGCATTTGGTGCAAACTTGTATTGTTGTCGCCCCCCCAGCCCCAAGACCAAAACAAAATCATACAGGATGAACTCTTTTTACTTCTTACATATTCCAGTAGTGTATTTTTTACCATTCGGATACAGATACAAAGACTAGTTTTATACTTTTTCACCAAAAATTGAAAACAGAGGGAAACCAGCAGACACAGAGAGACTAATTTTCATTTCGTGCACTGATATAAAACATTACGATCTATCGCCTAATAAATACAAACTCCAGCTGACTCTCTTCTGCTGCAGTAATTAAATCTATTCCAGTCATTCTTGTTCTTCAGCTTCAGAGTGTTATTTCTGTTTTATGCCACTAAATACTGAATTTCTCTTCACTCTGTGATGAAAAATGATATTTTTCTTCATTTATTTGTAACAACAACAGAAAGAATCCATCCAGCATCAGTAAAATCCAAGAAAAGCAACGGTTTCTTTAAATATGCAAAACATTTCCTATGCTGATGAGGAAGCTCAGTAAGCTGTGAGCCTCCATCTCATGCAAAGAAACACATTAGAAATCAGCTGACTGCTCTCTTCCTCCACTTCTGTCTCAGAAATAACCGCTATATTTAATACTACCGCGTAACAACATTTGTTTTCCTGACATCCCAGTCATTACAGCGAGCTGGGGACCACTCTTTGCCAGGCCAGTAACGATCAGGCTGCATCATGAAATGACATTACACTCATATTGATGCCAGCCATTACCCACTAATCCGGGCCTTGCTCGTGTGCACTTGTTGTGGCCTCTGAAGAGCAGAGGCAAGGCAATAAAGACCACTCGCAAAGATGTATGCTCGCAATTTCAATAATTTTATATTCGTCCATTTTAAGTGCTCGGGGCTAAAACTTAATTTTTCTGAAAAGATACTTTAAACAAATTTCCCTTGAGCCCCAAAATTAGTCTGGGAGTTTGTTCTGACAGTAAGTGCTGCCATTATTGATTATACTTGTCCAGAATGAAGTAGAAATGCTGGTATTTCTGGAATATGTGCCTCTTATCCGAATAAAAATGGAACACAGGTTGTGTAGACCAACCTCCCAAAGTTTGAGGTGCATTTTCAATCTTTTTGTAAATGCCAAAACCATTTATAAATTCAGGTCAGCCTTAAAATGAAATATTTAATTCATAAATACATGGCAAACATAGACCCATTAGCTGAATTTAACCCTGTTTAAACACTGGTAGGTCTATCTTTGTTGAAAGATTACCATTTAAACTTGGAATTCAGCTGGAGATTTGAGGACACTGATGGTTACTAGTGGAAAAGTCATCAAGTGTGGTTTAATAACACAGCAAACACTTGCTGAGCAGCTACTTTGTCAGAAAGACAAAAGGTGAGTAGCTGATGTTTCTGTATTCACTGCAGTCCAACAAACTCATGTTGTTTTAATCAAGAAGTCAGTCAATAATATTTGCAAGTGATCCAACTTCATGCTGCTCACAGTGTGAGTAGTTTTCCACGCACCAGCGTGACACTGTAAAGTTAGTCACCTTGCTGAGAAGTTGGAGCTGTGCACTCTGTAGCCTCCAACAGTTTATTAAAACCGCTGCTTCTAGTTATTTAAAAAAAAAATTGATCCACTGTCAAAAACAATGGAGATAGTGGTTGTTGTCTCGTTTTGTTGACACATTTTTGATGAATTACTTGTCAGTGCAATCTGCGCTAACAAACACTTTGTTTCCTGGGACTGCTTCTCAATAAAGTGACTTTATGTGAACCCCCAGCAGGAAATGTTGGCTTTATATCAGTCTTAGCGTAATACAGCTCTGATATGGTTGCAGGCGGGTGAACAGTAAACACTGAGGCTGTTGAGATTCAGATGACAGTGATGCTGGATTACATGCCTGCATCGTTTCCTGTGAATCCTTATGCATCTAATGCCAGCAGCACCGAGATATGCATAAATGTCAGCAATGTGGTGACTATAACAAATCAGGCAAAGTTTGATCCATTAGGTCCAATAACTTTGGGAGGACAATGAGAGGACTGAGACATTCTCTGAGAGACCAAAACTGAGAACTTGTAGGAAGCTCAGAAAAGTTTTTTCAGGGTACAACTCAGAGCAGCTTTCTTTCAAATGACTAAGGCTACATTCAGACTGCAGGCTGAAGTGACCCAAATCTGATTTTTCGCCCCATGCGACCTGTATCTGATCTTTTCATGACAGTCTGAACAACACAGATCAGATTTTTTCAAATGCGACCCAGACCACTTGGATATGTGGTCCTAAATCTGATAGGTATCTGATCTTTTGCCGTGCGACTTCTGTCTGAATGATACACGGCAAACGTCTCTATTCTGTGTTCAAGTAGGCAGGAGCAGGAACAAAAACAATAACTATGGTGGATGACAATGTGGAGTCTAGTCAATGGAGGGAAAGCAAGGTTTCTGAGCTAAGATTTGGGGGGACAGCTCTTATTCAGGCCAAACATGAGGGGTCTTAATGGAACTGGGTGCATTCACAACATACGCTCCACCGTTACCATCCATGTTTACTTCCGCAAACACTGAGCTGTGTGTGACGCCGTTGTGTCCTCTTCTCCGCACGCGAGACACTTTTGGGTCGTATGAAGTTCACACAGGAGATCACATACAAGTCGCATCTAAATGGAAATGTCAACAAACTCGTAAAAAAATCGGATTTCACAAAAAATCTGAATCGAGCATTAAGCTCTGCAGTGTGAACGTAGCCCAGACTGCCATCTTGTAATACATTCATGGTATAAACCGGCCTAATTCAAGCACAGGAAGATCAGACTCCACCACCAACGACCTGCCTGAGAGACAGAATCATCTCAGTTGAAATAGGCAACCTTTCATCTTCTCCCATTGTCGTTAAATGTGGCGTCCCTCAGGGCTCCATCTCAGAACCCCTTTATTTTCTCTGTACATGCTGCTCCTGGGTTACATTTTTAGAAAACACAATATGTCACATCCCTGTTTTGCTGACAACACACAGTTTTACCTTTCAGTTTCACCTGACCACACTCATTCACTGGCGAGCCTTTTAACAGGTTTTGATGACATTAAACGCTGGGTGGCAGGACATGTCCTTCAAATGAATGAGAACAAAACTGAGGTTTTTATATTTGGTCCACTTAACTCTAACAGTAGCCATTTCAATTTGTTTGTCTCGTTTTCTGAAAATGGGCCCAGTGTAGTCAAAAATCTTTTTCTATTCCGTGACTCCTCTTTCATTTCAATAAACAGGTCAGCAGCATTGTGAGGGGCAGCTTTTGTCAGCACAAAGCCATCACCAGATTGAAACTGAAAGACTTGGAAACTTTTAGCCATGCTTTTATTTGCTCAAGGCTGGACTGCTGTAATTTCCTGCATATGGGGTTGATGCAGTCCAATCTTACCCAACTACAGTTACTTCAGAATGGCTCTAAAGTAGTACAAAGAAAAGACAGCAAACACCTCAGGTCGGTTTAGCTCTACAAACCATTACCAATATATTAACTCTGTTTTCTGCCCCTTTGCCACCTAGTACATCAAATCATGTACTGCTCTCACTGCCACACTCACTCCTCAAAAACAAAGGTGATAGCGTCTTCTGTTCCGCATTAAATCCTGTCCCACTGTTAGCAATTTTAAATCAAAATTAAAGGTTTTCCATTGCTTTTTCTCCTTCCTGAAGCTGTCCTTGTACTCATACTTAGTTTCTCTTTGTCGCCCTGCTGTTTTTTATTGATTGGTTGCCAGATTTCCTTCAGTTTTCTCCTTTGCTCTTTCACTTTTATGGTTCTACCTCTTTTTTAATCTAGCCAATATGCTTTAATTTGGCAATCCTGCTCACATATTTGTATTCACCTGTGTCCACACGCAAGCTCTCTGTGACTGATGACTATTCCTCCCTGCATTTATATGCACTATTGCATGCTGTTTACTTTGTGTCTTTTCCCCTTCTGTAGTTTGTGTTTTGTCGTCTCTCTTAACCTCTCTGCAGGTGTTTCTGACTCTAGAGTCGCAAAGGTCTGATCTGCAGTTACTGGTCCCACCAACCTGTCTAGAGTTTACACTCTCTCGTGTTTTTGTCTCTGCTGTCCTGCTCTCTCTGACCCTCACCCTGACCAGTCGGGGCAGATGGCTGCCATCCCTGAACCTGGTTCTGCTGGATGTCCCCTCTGTTAAAAGACAGTTTTTCCTTGGCCCGCCATACAGCTCATTGAGTTAAGGCGTTACCATGTCGGCGCAGATTGCCAGCAGCGGTCATGAGTTCGAGTCCAGCTCACAGCCCTTTGCTGCATGTCTCTCTCTCATCTATACACCCTGTCTCTCTCCTGCTATTAATGAAAAAAAGACAGTTTTTTCTCTCCACTGTCGCTAAATTGCTGCTCAAAGGGATATACTAGTATGTGATTTTGTAGGGTCTGAACTTCAATTTTCAAATTGGTAAAGTAATTGTTATGTTGTAGGTTCTTATCCTTCACATTTAAGTTATCCAAGTTAGCTTGTATTATGTATAATACTGCAGTGTCTCAACATTCATATTGAAATTAATCAGGTTTATTTGTATTTTATAGTAATACATGATATATAATATGATAGGTAGAAGGTCTTAACTATCCATCAATCCATTATCTATACACCGCTTAATCCTCTGTAGGGTCGCAGGGGGGCTGGAGTCTATCCCAGCCGACTCGGGCGAAGGCAGGGGACACCTGGACAGGTCGCCGGCCTATCACAGGGCTACACATAGACAGACAATCAAGCACACTCTCATTCACACCTATGGACAATTCCGAATCATCACTTAACTTCAGCATGTTTCGGACTGTGCATGCACAGGGAGAACATGCAGACTTCACACAGAAAGATCCCAGACGTCCTAACCAGGATGCGAACCGGGGATCTTCTAGCTGTGTGAGGTGACGCTGCTAACCACCGAGCCACCGTGCAGCCCGGTCTTAACTATATTATTTAAATTTGCAAGGGAATTTTGCAATGCCTGTCTCATTTGCCTACTGGAAAGCACTTTGGCTCAGTGGATGTTCTTTTGACTTGACATGTCTGAATAAACAATAAAAACTACTGTATGGATGGGTAACTACAGATCCTTAACAAGACTGGAGTCACGCATACTTTTAAAGATACTGAATGACAACCATAGAGTAATGATGTTTCCCTCTGATAGACAGTGTTTCATAAATAGCAACCCTTGTCATCATCTGACACACTGTTTATCTACGTGGAATTTTGATTTGACAGTCCATAAAATACATAATTGTGTCTGCTGGTGTGTACCGATTGTTAATCAGTTTTACCAACTCGACCTCATGCATTTTTATTCCTCTCACCCCCCACCCCCACCCCATATCTTCGTCCCTTTTATGTTTAATCAGACACCAGTATACATTGTTAGAACCAGACAGTTGCATACATTTCATTCATTTATTGTTTCATTATTTTTTTCTGTTTATTTACATTCAGTTTTGCATTTTCATTATCTTTGTCCTTTTCCTGCTGAATCCTATTACTGCCGCCGCAGCCATCTAAATCCCCACAGGGCTCAAATTAAGTTTCGTCTTATCTGTCGTTTCACACTTCATCTCATTTGTTAAAGCCATGTGTCACCTCTGCAGGAGCGACGCTGCAGTGTGCAACATGTAAGCAGAATACAGCTGCACCATTAGGCTTTGATAAACAGGAGTATTGTTGGTTTATGTGGTCTGAGAAGAAGTGAGTGTTATTTTAATGATTGCTGTTAATGTTGGTTTTTACAGGTGGTGTGCAGTAAGTCAAACCAAGGGCGACAGAAAGTGCCCTCTAAAAACGTATTGTTTCAGACAGCACAACAAGCTTTGACTGGGTCGGGGTTTGTGATTAATCACTATGGCAACACTATTAATGGTCGCATTACTGCCACGGTCAGCTGGGAGGCATCATCACGCAAAGCTACGGGAGGATGGAGAGGGTTTGGGGGATTGAGGTTGAAGAAAATTAAGTCTCCAGACAGTGGTCCGCAATGCATTAAGGGAGCCCCGGTCACCATGCAAGACGAGACAAGGCATTAATCAAAGAGATGCCAGAGACCAGGAGAGCTCTCTTTGTTGCCACATATGCCCACCTTCCCCACCAGTGATTGATTGGTATTCATTATCCATTGATTTGAGCTTTTTCTCCGTTAGCCCTCGACTCCAGTCCCATGATGGCCTCAAAGGAGATCATTGTTGTGAGCCGCGGGCGGGAATCATAAGACTGTAGTGTAACAACCTCACGAGAAAGATGAAGGTGACAACGAAGACGCTCTCATCAATCACTTATCTGTAGACTTCCTAATGTACCCTATGGAATAATAGAGTAATTTATGAAGCAGGAACTGGTTTTTGTTGTGTCTGCTTAACACGTGATCAGAGGAGGAACTAAACATGAACCGGCGACAGAGTGGTGATCAGTGGCAGCTCCAACGCACAACTTAATGGACTTAAAGAATCTGCTGTTAGTGCCTTGTCACAGCAAGGAGAATATTAGGAAGAAGATGAACACCTTGATACTGTTTCTCTTGTGTCTCTTTCTGTTGTGCAAATAAAATGCAAGTTGAACACTTATTTTAGAGCTGACTGACATACTGATCCAAGTTGAGTCATGGCCTCAATGAAAGTAGGCCATGGTAGCTTGTGCTGCACAGCTAACCTGGTCTGAAGGAGATTCTGTCGGGAGGTTTGGATTCAAATCTTAAATTCAAATCGATCTTCTGTGAGCCGCACAGATTCACAGCTGAGTGAATATGCTACAACTGCAAACTTGTTGAGCCGTACATTAGTAACTGAATGAAGCTGTTACAGTAGGCAAACTGGCTGGGTTGTGTCGCCATGGGAACCTACATGTATTTAGTAGGTGATGCAAAAAATGCTTAAATATGTTTTTATGTTCGGTCCTGATTTGCTGCCAAGTTTGTTTCAGGCTGCTGGTAGTGCAGCTAATAGAACACAGAGTAGAAAACTGATCAATCTATTGATATTTATCATATAGAATATTCAATCAATAACACTAATTTCACTTTTTTTTTAGTTTAAATTATCCGAAATTCTCCTTCCATGTGCATTTTAAAAGCCCGATCACCATGAGATT
>CM045456.1:28275992-28329176 GCA_024666655.1 Dascyllus trimaculatus | reverse complement strand
ACAAGTGTGAAACAGTGACTGAAATGCAGCCTATTAAGACCACATGTAAACCAGCTGTCACTCCAGAGCCATTTCTAAGCTGCTGCTTTGCTAAACTACTGTTTTATAACCAGAACTCTGTTTGACCCATGTGTTAATACAGTTATGCTGTAAAATCAATGACACTTCCATGTAAAACGACTGCTCCAAGAGAAATTAGAACCAACAGAACCTCTTCCTATGCTCATTCACATCTGTGTCAGCTGTTGTGCAGTTGGCTGTTTTTCTCTGAGCTGTGAATCACAAATGCAGAGGGTCTTTTTCCTGAAGGGGCCATGGACAGCACAGCTACAGACATTTAGCAGCCCATTTAGAGCAGGGATAAAGCCAGAGGTTATACTGTTACAGTGAAATAAACTATCTTTGCAGTATTTTGAGTTGAAAACTGAAAGACACATCCAGAAACCTGTGTGACTTTCATTTACTTGCTTAAAGGGGCACAATATGGGACATGAATGGTGTGGTTTGGAAAACTGGTGGTTATTAACATCACAAGACGTTCAAAAAAATCACACATTTATGGAGTTTAAAGATTACTCCGTCTCTGTTTTCATGGGATTTAAATTCTATATTTCTGCCACATGAAAACAACTGAATCATTTCCATTATCTAGTTTGCACAGCAACTCCTGCAGGTTTTTTCCTGGTTTACAGACCTACAGTGGAGACCGATGAGTTATAAACTCTAAACATGTTACCTATGGCGAGGCCATCACTGAAGTTATGCATGCCGTCTCCCATGATGACCATCCAGGCAATGCTGGCTATACCAGCATCCTTCATCTCCTGGTCTGAGTGGCAGTTTCCTCCATGAGAGTGACCGTGTCCATGTGAGTGTCTGTGTCCATGACTGTGCTGCTTGGCTTTGCGACCGTTCTCTTTGGTGGGTGACTGTTGGTCTTGTTGGGGGTTTGCGCGTGCCAGCGGTGTCTTGGTGGTGGGAGAGTCGGGTGTCTGGAGCTCTGTGAGCTGTGTGTCGTTGTGGCCATTGTCGCAGGAGATGGCTGTGCTGTCAGGATCTGGGTGAGAGAAGAAATGTTACTGTGACAGAAACGGACAGAAAAGCCACTGTGGGTGACAACCTGCTGTAAAGATCCCATTTCTTACCTTCACTGAGTGGCTTCAGGTGCAGCCACTCTGCATCTGAGCGCCGATTTAGCTTGTGATCTGACAACTTCCTGCCGATCTTGCCCTCTTCACTCACCTTCTTCATGCCCTGTGAACAATGGAACAACTTCATGCTCCATCCACAGACTGACATTACGTGTCAGGAATTTCTTATACTTTGTGACCTTCAAAACAGTCCAAACTCAAGGAATACAGCAGGCAAAATCAAATGTTTAGGAAAATAATCTTGTTCAGCCTATTCCATAACCTACCGCTGGGTCGTTTTTATCTTACCCCTTGGTCTTTGTAGTGCTTAAACATGCCAATACAGTGTTCGATGATGAAGAGGAGGTAGATGCCAGCCAGTGCTGTTAGCCCCTTCCACACACCATCAAATTCTGTTGCCAGATCAGTGCTATGGCTCTTCCCATGTTCGCTGTGGTCGTGCTGCCCTTGTGACTGGATATTGGAAGAGAAGCAGAGGATGACTTAGATGCAGATGAGAATCACATATTCATCAGTACACAGATTCTACCACTTTCTTGCTACTGAGAGAGAAAGACCACTGAACCTAACGAGCAATGTGGGTGAAGCAGAGGAAATCGTATGACTGTGATTGCACACAAAGTGAGTTGATGAGCAGCATAGTTCACTGGAAGCTGGTCAGTGGAAAAGGAACTTGGAAGTTTCAGCATCATTAAAAAGAACTAGGTCATTGCTCATTACTGGCCATCACAAGTTTCCCCAAATCATAAATGTGGCACTTCTGTAGAAATTATGTAAGGGGTATTTAGGTATCTTTATTAATCACAAACTGAACACTGAAAAATAAGTGTTACGTGTGTCAAAAGTCTGTAAATGGAATAGTTTTCTTCTTATTCCTACAATTATGCTATGCAGAAATATTCAAGCTGTTAAATTTGGGTCCAAGGTTTCTGGTCTAGAGACTTGAAGATTAGAGGTCTTACTGCTAATGCACTTCAGAACTTCGGTGTTTGGTGTGATAAATTCTAAGAATGAAGCAATTTGGTTTTACTCAGAAGACTAGAGGTTTTCCGAGCCTTACGAAACCTCTAGTCTCCAGGAGATGTGACTTGGTTCTCCTCACTTAACACATGTAGGAATGTCGCTCCTCTTTGGCTTTATTAAATGTCTGTGGCCATCACACAGCAGCGGGATCGACGTGCTTCTGCAGACTGAGAGAGGGCCTGTAGGCAGTTTACACAGGTGGCTCAGCAGCAGAATTTCATTAAATATTTAATCTCCTGATGTGTCATTGTCATCTTGCACTAGCCAAAATGTTTTTGTTTTTTTCCCCAGAGCAAACAGGTGAGGTGTTGCCCACAGATTTACAGTTTATTCAGTGCAATAATTGGGAGCTAAGCAGCTATGCAGTTTTAACTCTGACAATCCAATCAGTGCTGGTTTCATAAAACGCATAGTTACTGGTGTGCCAGGGCAAGGATGTCACCACACAGTTTTACCTGAGGCTGAGAGCTTTAACCAGCACTTTGTGAAGTTGTCTGATAAGGGCGGATGTTAAATGAAGAGAAAATAAGGCCATAGATAGTCCACCTACTGATAAAAACAGTATTTAGTGTGCTTAGCCTCTAAGTTACTGCAGATGCTGTAGCTGTCTCACTGCAGAGATATGTCAGTTTTTAATTAGTTTTTTTCTATCCTTAATCCAGAGATTCAACAAAACAGAAACAGAAAATAACTTTCAGCCACTGCAGTGTGAATGGGTGAAGGTCTGTTCTTTTCCCCTTCAAATGTATTTAAACTACTGTTTCACCTAAATTTCAATGTATAGATAGAACCAACATGAGAATGTCTCCTCTTCTCTCAAGTGGTCTTTGTCTTTTTAGACCGTTAGATGAAGTTAGTTGAAACAGGCCCATCTGTCTCAGTTGATGTGATTGGAGGGTAGGTTTCTGGTTCAGCATTAAAAGCTGATGTTTACCCAGCAGCAACTGTTTTTTTATTCAGTATCAGTGGGATTGTTACTCTGAACAATCCACATCCAAAGAACACAATGCCTACAGTTTCCAGTTTCCACTAAAGAAACAGTCTCTGTCACTCCCTCCCATGATGCCTGCTTAACCTCATTGGACAAAGTGTCGCCATCCTCACACAAGGTCTGTCTTTATGATGCTTGTAGTATTCAGGTTATTAACACTTTCACAGTTGGTAATTCAATTATACCGTTTAGCACTGAGGTCATGGTGATGGTGTTGTGTAGGACAGCATTATGTTCTATTCTGTACCCTTCATGTATGCAAACAGGGAGGATACAAAATCAGACACACTTCTAGAATTTATTCATTTATGACACTGTCAACAACAACTTTATAAGCATTTACAATGGTAGGATTTTATAGCTGCTTTGTCGTGTGGAATAGCATTAGACTGTACAGATATGCCTGACGATGCTGCCAGTAGTGTAGAATGCAAGTGTTGGATACAACACATCATAATGGGTCTAAACTCCTGCAAGCAAGTCCACCATATAAACCTGAAATCTGTGGAACAGCTGATCTGTCAGACGTTTAGAAGAACACAGCGTCAGATCTGCCTTAGTCACAATAACAGCTGTACTTTGACAGATATGTCAGCATGATACGTAATAGATACCCATGGCTTGGGTAGTGCTGCCTGGACACAAGCTGGGACCAGACCTGCCCCAGCTGTGTCACCTGAGTGAGTGTGATGCTGAATGACCCAAAACACCCGATGACTCCGAGGAACATCACTGATGATGTGTCCGGGTGCATCAAGATGATATGCTGTATGCTAAAAGAAGTGTCAACGGACAAACTGGGGCTTTTGAAGTCTCTGCAGTTTTTGGTTTCACCTTTTCTGTGCAAAAATGTAAAAAATCCTGAAACACCAGAAACTGATCCACTCAGTGTAAAAAGACCTGTACATCTATAACACATCCATAGGCTGTGTTTGTCTTGTAACGTGCAACATTCTCCCCTTGTCTCCAACGCGCCGAGCTAAGTCTCTCTGTTGCATTAGTTTTGAGAACCAGAAAGTAGCTCAGCTCTAAATATTCAGGGGAAGGAATCCTACAGGACGTACTCAAAGCATTGCATTGCTATTACTGTTTTTCCATGGGCACAGTCAATTCTATAATCGTAAGGGGATGTCATACTTATGTTTTCTCCTGTATACTGTGGTGGTGGTGTTGATGGGGGCATTCTTTGCAGGGGACACAACCCCTCCCAAAGAATGCATGGTGATGCCAGATGCTCTGGCCGAGTGTGGTGTACTCACATGTGGCAGCAGGTGAAGGAGAGCATCACCACTGAGAGTGCCCACTGCCAACGCTACCAGGAAGGTGAGCAGGAACTTAAAGCAGGACTGGTTGAGGATTGGCACGAGTACGACGCCCAGCAGAGACAGAAGGCTGATGATGGTGATGGACACAAAGCCCCAGATCCAGATCCACACTGGAGAAAAGGAAAAACAAAGGTAGGGGAATGGATGAAACAGGAGTGTTATTGATTTGACAGTAAGTGTCAGGAGACCAGTGCTTGTTAGCCGCATGACATTTTTTATGAGTAGTGTGACTTCCTTAAAAAAAGCTCAGACAAACACAAGACCTGTATGGCTGAACCAAATGCTGTCACAATTTTAGCCAGTTGAGACTTTTAGGAACACTAACAGCCGCAGCTTCATCATCGTTTGGCTGCTGGCTGGAAGTATTTTTCTCCATCCTGTTCACATGTGAAGGAAACTATCCTCCAGAGGTTTTCAATCCATGCGTCCTTGTGATGACACATGATGCCTAAAGCAAAAAACATGATGTGACATTTCAGCAGAATTCTGCTCGCCTCATTTTTCATTCAAGGCCGCAGTCATGAGACGTGAAGCACAAGAGAAAAAGTGAGAAAGGTACACTATCATTTAAAGTGTCAGTCCAGCTGTCAGTCCAGGACGCATTTCAAAACAGCACAAGACCGAGTGAGAAAAAGTTTGTGATTCTTTCGTCAAAGATGACAAAATGTTTAATGTAGTATGAAATTCAATGTCACAGCAAAGCTGCTGCTGTGTTTGCTAAAGCGACGCTGGGTCCTTCACTGCTGACATTCAGCTAAAGGACATCTATTGACTGAAATACTGTGTGCATGTAATGCACATCTTACAGACAATTGACTTCAGTGAGGCATTGCAGGAGCATGTCTCAGTAGTGCACTCAACCTCTGCTCAGCACATACTGCACTGGAAGCTACAGCAAATACACATTCACAGGTTTACTACTTTTTTAGTAATCAGTGTTTAAAACAAAATGTATGTGCTCTGTTTTTAAGGTTAACTCGCATCACATTTTACCACTCCTTGTGTTCCATTAGATGTGTTCCTAATTGGTCAACGTATGACAAACAATTGAACTCTGATAGAGCTTAATTCATATAAACAAAAGCACCACAGGTGACGCATAGCCAGAGGGAAAAAAAGACTAATAACAGTAAAATCACAGCAGCAGAGATGCTTCCTCTCCTCATCTAATCAGCCCCAGGTGGTGCAGCTTTTGAAGAGATGATCTGAAACATGTCTTATGCCTGACAGAGTGGTCTTTAGAGAGGCTGAATCAAGCTGTTACTGTACCATTACCCAGCTGCAGGATTAAAAAACACAACAAAAAAACTCTCCCCAGGCAGCAGCCACTCACAAAACAGGAGGCTGGAGTTCCTCCTGGGGGAACTATTTTAACTAAAGAGGCAGGGCCTGATGCTGAAGTGCTGAACACACAGCCACTTGTCATTAGCTTTTGGGAAGCTTGTTTCCCAAACCCTGACACTCATTGTGATTTTACATGTGTTCTCTGAAGTCTTGACAAAAACAGAGGGCTTTTGTTGTTTTTGATAATGATGTTGGGGAGTACAGCCTAACACATCGTCTAACAGCATCTGCACTCAATTATTCAGGCTTTCTTTTAATTTGTCATCTGTAATCCGTGATGAATTTACTTGTTGACACTTCTTTTAAAGACAGAAGCTTTGATAGTGCAGTGAAGTCAGCCCACAGACCAAAACTGAGCACCACGACTTTCTACGCTATTTGAATTCAAGCTATGAGGTTCAATATATTTACAAGTATTGACAGCTTTTGGATGGCCTCTTTTTTTACACTTACTTAACTGGGCAAGATCAAAGGTGAAAAACCTCAGAAACCTCTCTGCTTCGGTGCACATCAAACTTGTTGGTTTGGTTAATTACTCTTCAGTTTGTACTGCAAATCAATAGGGAGGTTGGACACTATGAAAACAGTCCACGTCGTCTCGTAAAAAATTGTACATCAATTAAAACTTCTTACTCGGCAAGCACCTTCCTCAGCTCTGTCAGTGCATGCCAGTGCTGGTCCTGGTGTCTCCATCCAAAACACTGTTGTAACTAGGGGCAACAGCTGTGGCATCATCTTTTTAAACACGATTGAGCCACATTTACTAATCGGAGCGCCACATTTCTTTAAACCAAGATCATGGTCGCGATGAACCACCATGATGAGAAAACTTAATGTATTTGCTGATCATTACCAGTAATATGGACATATCACAGTTCATGAATTAAATAGGCAACTATTTGGTTCTGAGAATTATTTTTGCATCTACAATAGTCAAGTCTAACTAAAATTTTAAAATAAATTAAATTACCTTTCCGGTCATTGATCAAAAGATCTGAACAAAGATACATACTTAGAATTTTTTTCCATTAAAATATTCCCTTCATGCTTTAAAATGGCTAAAATGTAATTACACTCCAGCTTCCTCTAGAATGTGCACATCTATGAAGCCCATCGCGTCTCCCTCCACCCACCTCTGCAATTCGAGCACACCAGCTCACCTACAACTCAAACGCAGTAAAACTACTCTGGGCTACGCAAAGGCAAGTTGTAATACTGTAGTAATTCAGCCATAAATGACTGACCTGGAAAGCCTGTCAGTAATTGCCACTTAGATCTGTTGCATAAGAAACCCTGGAAGTCTCATGACATTCATTTTAAACTGTCATCAGTTCTCTGCAGTTTCAAGGTGGAAAGGCTCGGTCATTATGCTGACTGCTTATTTCACTCGTGATATGTCTTCCAGTGTATACAAAAAACACCATATGGACATATAACAATGTAAAATAACAGATTTCCACCTGAGGCCAGCTCACTCAACAAATAAATGCAACATTAAAACTGAGAACAGAACACTGAATGCTGGTATTAAACTGCAGATGGTTTTGGATCATGGCAATGACGGAAAGAAAAAAGTGCACATTATTAGGGACTGACACCACGACAGCATTAGGCTACAGAATAGAGTCCTCAGTCTATGTTTAAAAATGATATATTTGTTTGTGAGTTATCTTGTGTATTTCTTTTGTGCAATACTGATACTCTGCACTTTATTTAATTAGATTATACACATGATGTTTGTATTAATTAGGAAACAAAGTCAAGAGTGCTCATTTCTGTAAAACAGAAGCCTTAGATGTGGCATTGAAGATGTAAGAAACAGACCAATACGGTTTATGTCCACATGACGGTCAGTAAATGGTTCAATATTTCACATGACTCACTAAGAATGTTCCAGCCTGTTTTCATATGACCCTTGTACTCTTCCTTTTTGTGGCTGAGGCAGTGTCCAGTTCTCCAAAAGAAAAAAAGAAATTCTCTCTTCTTTATATGTTAAGCAGCGAACTGTTGTACATTTGCAGAACTCTAGTTTACTGAATGTATATATTATAAAGAGAGTTCTGCCATTAAGACAAACTGGCTGAATTCACTCTCTCATCATTGTTGGAAATGTCTTTACCCCCACTTTTTTCGTTTAGTTACCTCCATTTTCAAAGTGCCTTACAAAAGTAAAGGTTTTACACTTGACTGCTTTCTTATTTGTCGCCACCAGGCGGAACGCGGTGGAAGCCTGAGAGGAAACTGTATATCAGTCAGACAGTCCATCACCACATCACTGCAGGTCCTTCACAGTCATGCAGCTCATCTACTTCTCTCTCTCATTACCTTTATGCAGTTGTGGTTTTGTGTGTGTATGTAGATGTGGAGGGGGGTTGCAGCAGGGCGACTGAAGGCGGCGATAAGGGAACAGAAGACAAGAGAAGGAGACCAACTGGCCTGTGTCTTCTGTCCAATTACGCATCTCCTGTGAGGCATGGCTCAGAAAAATGGCCCAGGGTGTTGCTCAGGCTCTCCTAATTGGCACAGTGCAAAAAGAGGGGGAGTGGGGACCAGAAAGAAATGAACTGCGAATTTTCTGAGCTCCCCCATGGATGCAAGCGGGAGGTAAATGAGCGGCAGCTCTGCGGCGTGTGGTGATGTCTATGGTTGAATCTTGGTGCACCATTTTTGAAAATCTAGCCCCTCTAGTTTTCCACTAATGAGGCGCCACCCCTGCCCTTTTGACTCGTTTGTGCTGTCTTCCTCGTCTTCATCATTACCATTTTTATGACCGTTTGCCGTGGTGGCACGCTGCAGCCTCAGGCACATGCGATGCAGGTTTTTCCAGAGGGGAGTGTGTGTTTAATAATTAAAGATTGAAGAGGGCGTACATTTAGGGAATTCTTCCAGCCTCACAGTTGAACTTAAGTGCCTGCTGCCTTGACAGTGTTACTCCATATTAAGAGCAACACTGTAAAGTGGGAGTCATTTACAGGTACAATGATTTTTTTTTTAAAAAATAAAAGCACCACTACCTACTTCTAATTAAAAATAAATAACGGTTTTGCAGAATACCAAGTTATCATGTTGCCCACTGTTTGCAGAGGCAACTTCTATTTTGCATAACATAAATAAAAACTAAAACCCAATAACACCGCAGGCATAATACAGAACATTGGAACAAATAAATCCAACAGGTCTAAATGCAACATGATCAAACAGATTATTATACAGGTTCACAGTACATTTTCATTTCAGATGGCTCTGTTATCTACTATGACAGATTTCCATGCTCATCTCACTAATACACACATAGTAATGTAGCACAAAACAGGAAGCCCCTCAGATTTGCAGGTTGTGCTATGGTTTGCATTTTTACGTGCAAAAAGCTGAGATTACTGGTCTTACTTTACATTGTATGAAGCTTTTATGGTTTTACGAGTTTTATTTTATGACCTGTAACTCATTAACCCTAAAACACTGTGAGTTTAAAATCTGCAATCTCATAAACCTGGAAACACTGCAAAGTCCCAGAGCAGGACTTAACACTGACCTTCATGCTTTATAGCTCCTCTTTCAGTCTCTTTCATTTCAGTTTTTTTCTTCTTGAATATTACTGACTCAGGGATGTGATCAGAATGCCAGCTGAGAGAAGAGAGCTCACTGAAGGAAAGTTTTCAAAAGAAGTGAGTTGGGTATTCAGGAGGACACAAAAATGTTCTTTTTGCAATTTCAAAAATGGTCAGCACATGATAGGATCACTCTGACTCTGCCATGGCAACTAAAATAATTTAATAACAAGGGTACAGACACAAAGCTCCAAATATAAATCATCAGGGCTCCAGTTAGATGAAGAGCGATCCTGATTTAGAGCTCATAGCACAAGATATACTGTATTAAGACAGTTTCATGTGAGCTGATCACTTATTCATTCAAATGGGAGTTTTCTGAATTTGAATTTGCTTTAAAAACTTTCTCTGTACATAAGTGACACATTAACATTAGTGGGGAGGGGCCATGCTGACCTTTTCCCACTTATCAGCTCTCTTAATAGGTTAGCTGTCTATCAACTCCTGTTGATGTATGGGATAAATTTTGTGCCAGTAGAAAGTCAATTTGCATTCTTTACATCTGAATGTGAACCATTCAATTTGAACCTGAATTGATCCGTTTGAATAATTGCTTTTAAAATCTGAATCTGAATGGTCTAATTTGAAATTGAATCTACTGGTTTGAATGTGTCTCCATGTAAAAGTGCACCTGGTTTCATTCAGTTAAAAATGAGGGGGGGGGGGGGGCAGCCTGTTTTAATAACGAGACACTAAATTAAATACTGTCGGACCAAACAAAACCCACAACACAGAAGCTCGTCCTCTGTTGTGTGTTAGTCTGTGGATTCACTGGAACAGATCCACAGCAGAACCTCAAGCTTAACTCTGGTTTTTCACCGAAACACACACAGCATAAACAGCAGCCTCCCCCCATAAAAACACGCAGCATAAGAAACTGATCAGATCAATCTGATGTGATGCTGCGTGGATGGCGAGGAGGAGGACTTCACTGGATTGTAGCGTTTTGGCACCAGAGACCGGCCGCCGGGGGCCGGGAGTGATCACGCCGGGCCACCCGGATATGTCCCCATATGCCAGCTGGCCAGTACACCACTGGGCACGTCGTATTTCCAATAATTATTTGTATCGGATGAAACACTGAGCTATCGTTAGCTGATGCTGCTAAAGTCCACAGACTGCAGTCTTTCGTTTATTCATTCGGCAAAGACAACGTAAAGCGCGTTGCTGTGGTAAAACCGACTTCTTCCCATCTGCATTCGACTAGTTCTGCCTGACGCCAGGCCCTGGATGTGTGGCACAAAAAACTGAATTTGAAATTTGAAACTGAAATGGAGAGAAGTGAAACTGAAAAGTGAAACTGAATTAGGGAGCTGAATTTTTCAACTGAATGAAATCCAGTTTCTATTTTACATCGATACACATTCAAATCAATAGATTCAATTTCAAATTAGACCATTCAGATTCAGATTTTAAAAGCAATTATTCAAACCGATCAATTCAGGTTCAAATTGAATGGTTCACATTCAGATATAAAGAATTCAAATTCACTTTCTATTGGCACAAAATGTATCCCATATTGATGGCCATTAGTTATGCGTATGCTCACTGGGACTTGTGATTGACTGAAAGAATCAATTAACTAATAATTACGTTAAATGCCTGCTGCATCAAGCATCACATGTGGATGTATCAAGATCCTTTCACCAACAACCTCAAACTGCGGCTTAATTTCAAGGTGGATCCATTTAACTACAATTTAACCTGACAGTTTCCAGAATGTACAACTGTGAATATGAAACAGGATCTCTTAAAAGAAAAGAAAAATATCTGCATGTCATGTGATTTTGAGAACCTTTTCGGAGTAGAAATAAAGATTAAACAAACGTGACTGTGCTGAGATACCTTTGTGGCTATGTGACTGTGTTATCAAGATCAAAGAGCACTGTTAACAGGAAAAACACGGCCCTTGATATGATAACAGAACAGTTTTGTGTGACTGTTAAACATCCACCCATTTTCCACACCTGCTTATCATTTGGAGGGTGACTGTTAAACAACCTCATTCCCTGACTACAATTTCCTACAGTTTAGAGTCTTACATTCAGAGGCATCAGAGTTTATTCTTCCTTTATCTGTAAATAAAAGTTAATTAAGAAGTGGTGTTGCAGAAATAATACATGAAGTATGAGATTAGTCTGCAACAGCCTATTCATTGGGTGAGATGTGAGACAGCTTTAGATGTGCTCTCAAATTAAACAAGCTTGCACTGACTTTCAATATCCTGTTTTTAGACTAATGTCAGTGTTCACAGCTCTCTTGTGAGTGTTCACGCTGCAGCCCTGGATAGCAGAGATGAGAAGGAAAGCGATCCTTACCCACAGAGGGACTGCCCTATCAGTGAACTGAAAATGAGAAAAGATGAAGCCAACAACAGTGGCCAGACCCAGGGGATAATGGTTATAATTCCTGGTTGACTTCAATTCTGATTAGTGTAAAATACAGCTTGATTATTCAGAGTAAACATTCTATTATGCAGGCTTGCCAGTCTTCCCCCAGAGAGGAGCTCCAGGTTATACATCCTGATCTCATCACGTTATAAACTCAGTGCTTTACGATGGTGTCCCTGTGGTTCCCTGCTTATGAAGATAGCCGTTTCCTCTGGCTGATGGTTCCAGATAAAGACCATAACAGTTTTCCTCACAAATCCCTGCCACTTTACTATGAAACTTCGCTCCACTACTGCAATTAATTTCATTACATTCAGTGTTTCAATAATCTTACATTCTCAATTTTTTTTTTTTTTATCCCCATTCTGCCATTTAGGTTTTAGAGATAAAGGTATTGTCTGAGGTACACCCACAGTGATGATGCCATCATTGACCAATTAAATTTTTATCATACAATAGATCAAACAAGCCAAGTAGACCAAAATAAGATGACATACTAATGAGTTGAAAGGCACGGATAATTTTGCTAATCTTTTGTAATTAGGTTGGATTTATACATAAGTCTGGTTAGGTCAAGAGGCCTCATTCCTTGCACTGCGTACTCTCATGAAAAATGTAATCCAGACAACAGACAAAACAAAAAACACATAAGAATACCCCAAATGACTACCCAACAGGTAAACAGACTGTTTACCTGTTCGCTGATCCTCGTCTTACTGTGATGTTGGGTGAACCACATACAATGTCTTAAGTATTTCTATCTGAATCTACGAGGTTGACACTCGCTGAAATTGAAAAATTGCAGTTTGTTGCTTTTTCTATTACAAGCTTTCAGTCAAAATGGACCAGATCAATGAGACACTTTGCTCTTACCGGAGCTGACAGGCTCCAAGGCTTCCTGCTCCACCTCCATCTGATGGTAATGACGGATGCAGACACGACTATCTATCTGGTAGAGCAAGGCAGGACACAGATAGGTGAACTGCCTCTGGGAGATGAGTGACTCAGGATTCAGGCCATAGTAGGCGAGGAGCTGAGTGAGGTTCAAACACTGGAAGCAGAGGGAAATAGTAGAAAAGTAAATATTAAGGGATGAAACTTCTAACTTCAGAACAAGTATGCTGTAATGTGCCACAAAAGAACTACGTGATAGCAAATAATCAGGCTGTGTAAACTTGAAAAGTGTCTGTTAGGGTAAAAGTGAGTCCATGACTGAAGCAGACTGATGGGGAAAGGAAAAACTGAACATTTGTCAACACTGGAATTGGTTTGTTATCCTTCAAATGAAAAGTCTTGGAAAGACCACCAGGGAATGAGTGTTGTAGTTAAGCAGGTACAGACTGATAAACCTCAATGATCCATAAGGAAGCCAAAGATTTCATGGTGTTTTACATTTTAAGAGTAGCACATTCATTTAAAGGGAACGTGTCACATGAGATTGTAAAGACTTCTGTTCCTAACCCAACCAAACACATTAAAATGACTGAAACCCTCGTGGAAAGTAGAGAGGCTCAGCACTTCTATCCTACAGTTGCATCTGTGCAGACTTAACAACCTGCACAATACATTTGACTTACATTTGACCTAAACTGGACAAAGGTATTTTTTGGAAATGCCCCATAACTGGAATACTAACAAGGAATCACTGCAAAACTGCTCTGGTCATCAACTAAAACTAATTTCCTATAAAATATCTGTTCATAGAAACAAAACATATTCTTGACTTGCTCTCAGACCTATCAAAACTCCTACCTCCTCATGCTGATGTGACAGTCCCCCTGGATGTCCAGACAACACATGGGCCGGCAAAGTGGGTGTGGCATGTTCTCCTGGTGCTTCTCTCTTGTTTTTATGAAAATGGCCATGATCATGTCTGTGATCAGTATCATGATTGTGTTCATGTTCATGTTCATGTTCATGTTCATGTTCATGTTCGTGTCCGTGTTCATGCTCATGCTCATGGCCATCAGATGGAGATGTGAGAGAAGGAGAAGGTTTGTTTCGACCTCGCTGTCCTTTGACCCTTGTAGGTTTCCTGGGCTTCTTGGGTCGGCTTCGTGTTGGGACAGGAGAGGACTGCACCTCCTGAGGTACTTGGGACGGCTCCAGGTGAGCAGAAGGTTGTTGCCCCTGGGTGACGGGAGCGATGTGTGTGCCTGTGTGCACTTCATGAATATGATTTTGGTGATGTTCATGATCCCCATTGCTGTGATCACTGTGGTCATGGACATGTGTATCCTGCACATGTCCATCAGAATGTTTATGATGGTCACTATCCTCTACCTTAGTTTGGTTATGATTGTGTCCATGGTCATGATCATGGTCATGATCATGATCATGATCGTGATCGTGATCGTGATCGTGATCGTGATCGTGGTCATGGTCATGGTCGTGATCATGTTTCGAGGGTGCGCCAGCAGCAGGACTGGGTGTAGTAGTCTGGCTACACTTTGGGGGAACTCGTGTGTGTGGATGGTGGGAGCCTGGCTTGTGGTGATGATGGCCATGGTGGTGCTTGTCAGGGTCTTCATTGGTGGATGAATGTGAATGCAAACCCTCCTGCACATCCACTAGGTCGAGATGAGCTACATGGTCATGACCCAGATCCTCATGATCCACACCTACCATCTTCACTTCTCCCAAACCCAAGCTAAACAGCAGACTCTGAAATTCCTGGAAATCTAAGCGGTCCTTTTGGCCATAGCGTCTGAACAACTGCTGGATGTAAAAGCGCTGCTCCTCCTCTAGGGCGTCCCCTTCAGAACTACTGGAAACCGGGGACACAGTGGCTCCTCTCACATATGGAGCCTCAGAAATCTGCAGGTCGCTGTGGGCGTGGTCGTGGTCGCCATGGTGATGTTCACCGTGCTGATGGCCGTGTCCGTCTCCATGGCAGTGGTTGCACTGATGGAAGAGGAAGGTGAGCACACACAGGAAACAGAACTTGGTGTGCACGTGGACTCGCATTGTCCCCTTACTTCTGGTCCCCTGCAAAAATAAGACAGCAACATCTTTAGAATTGGAATCACTCTTGTTTCTCAAACTGATAATTATATGTAGAGATAACTGTCTCAGTGAGAACAAACAAGGATGTTCAAATTATTGTGTGCACTGTTAGAATCCAATTTTACTACGTATGACAAAGAAATCACAATGTGGTAATACCAACCAGAAAAAAAAACAATAAAGAAAACAACTTAAGCAGCCAAGTAAACATCAATCAGACTGTGTTTTTCCTGGTGAGTTTGTGTTTGTGATTAGTGCTTCATGGACTTCATATGGGGCTGCTGACTACACCATATGGGGTCCAACAATCTGCAAATTTTCAAATTCTTGTAAAATAGAGACAGGCTTTTGGATTATTGTTGTTCTGTAGGCAGGCAGACAATTTCCAGAGCTACAATAAATAATAATTTTAAACTTAGCAAAAGACGAAGGAGCCTCTGTGCCGCTATGCATGGGCTGTAAAAGCATTGTCTATGTCTGTGGTATTTTATCATCTGAAAAAGGTTTTTAAACTTTTTTGTAAGAAGAGTGCCTCAAATCTTTCTTTCTTTTTTGAATCATTTTCTTTAAAAACAAAAGACAGGTTTTTTGTTTTTTAAATCTTTAAATCAGGTTTGTAAGACAAGTGAAGAAATGGAATGTCTGCTTCATCAGCTGTAACACTGACTCATATGGGGAACCCTGTATTAAAATAATCTAAAATAATTATCATTATGAACATCAACCATGGATATCAGAGGGTTAACAGTCCTGATGTCATTTAATCAGTGATCAATATTGAATCTATTGAACCAGATCTCTGCCATATCAATAATTCACTGGCTCACTGTCATCTTGCAGAGTAAGAGGGTTAGCAGAAGGTCACATAGAATTTTACGGAACCACAAAAATTTAGATAATAAGCCTGCAAATCACAGATAAATACAGCATTCAAAGCTGCTACCTTTAGCTTAGAATAACAGATCTAATAACTGAATCAGAGAGCCTTCTGGAGCACAATAAGCTCTACTGAGAATTGTGTAACAAATTGCTTGTTTTCCCCCCACTTTAAAAAGCCTGAAGCAGCAATATCATTCCAGTCAAATGATCCTCATAAGGTCTCTTGTGAAGCCCGTGGGTGGTTGATGCATGAGGGGTGGGGGTGGAGAGGAGTAAAGAAGGTCAGATGAGGAATACTGCTGGAAAATGGTAAGATGACACACAGCAGAGACCAGACAAATGCATGTACATACACACACACGGACCCACAAGCCTTTGGCAGCTAGCTTGTTAGTAAAGTTTAGACTGGATTTACAGCATGCACATCATAAGGGAATAGATTTGTGTTGTGCAGACCACAGATACTGCTAAAAAACAAAGAGGGTGATAGATCCTCCTCACAGCTGTCAAGGCTAGAAACAACAGATTGTACACCAACAAAAGACATCACAATGGGACTACAGTGGTTTCTTTCTGGAAATACAAAAAATTCAAAACAAAAACTCAGAGGAAAGGGCACAAAAATAACTAAAATCACTAAAAAGTTACTACACAAGAGCTTTACTTTAAAGCAGAGCAAACAGTTTTTTGGGGTAAGTTTGAAAAAAAAGAAAAACTAACAAAAAAGCCCGAAGCAATCTACACTGATGTTTTCAACAAAATATGTGACCTTATCCTACAGTATGAAAGGATTTATTGTCCTTGGGGGAAAGTTTGTCTGCACACAAGATACATACAATATACCTACATGTATGTACAGTACAGAACACAGAACAGATGATACACATATATTCAAATTCAGTCCAGCCAATGAGTCTTTCTAAATGGGTGGATATGAATACAGTATTTCTGTCTATCCGTTATCTGCTACACAAAGGAAACACTTAGAAAAGTTCCATCACAGGAAAACAAAGCCCCTGTTTATTCATCAAGGGTTGGTCATTGTCTTGACAACATCAATAGCTTATCAGCTGATGTGTATTAGCTCATAATAGAGTTCTCTCTCACCATATAACTAGATCAAGAGCCTGTGTACAAGCAGTGCTTCTCATCACTATTTCAGTATGTAATGTTATATCAAGGGCTTTTTTTTGTTAAACTAGAGGCAAGGATTAGGGAAACTTCTGCACACATAACAGGAAAACAAATTTCAAGAAGCCATACTAATAAATTAATTAATACATTTAATCAACAACTTTAAAATGCCTTAAACACAGCAAATATTTCAAAATCATTGCAAATAAAACAGGCTATGCAACACTGACTTCATTCTCATTTAAAAGCACTACCAGAAACCAGAAGCATGTTTACTTACCACTGTCCTTGAATGAGTGGTGTGTCAAATTAGGTTTGGCAAAGAACTGAATGATAGTGCTCTGACTCAAAGTTGTGGCCGTTAAGTGTGGTTACAAGCCTACTTCCCCACTGCCGACAAGACAGTGTTTATTAACATGAGACAGCAGTGACCTATGAACCTCACAGCAGATAGGTTGGGGCAAAACCAGGACCTATTTTTAAGAACACACCCTCCAAGCAACAACAGAGCCTGTAGTGTTTCCTGATCACAGTCTTTGTTGTGCTCGTCCTTTAATGGAAACAAAAGAATCTCTATTTAACTGGACAGTTTAATTGAGTGTTACACAAGCTAATGTAAGCATAAGAAATTCATTTTAAAGAAGTTTTTTTTCTCTGATTTGAAACTGAGTGTAAGCCTGGTTTGTGCACACACTTACAAGTCAATATTCTAATAAAAGAAAAACATTGATTTCACTGAGTTGTCAGAAATTCGTTTCAGCACAAGACAAGCAGATAATCCCATCATTACACATTAACTTGGTCACTCACCAAAACGTTTCCTCCTGCTTGGCCCCCAGTCCTGGCGCAACTCTATAAGGGGCTTCAACAACTCTTCTGAATCTTGCACTCTGGAAAAATATTAAAGTGGAAGTGAATTTGGAAGTGAAAAAAGGGTTATGTGCAGCAGCAATCAGGTTGTCAAGAGTGTGACCATTTAGTTATCACAAGGGAATATTAGTCAAATTTGTCTTCACATGACGGCTGACTGGCAGCATTATTGTCCAAAACAGAGAAGTAAATGTAAATAACGCAGCAAACACCTGATGCCCACTCAGTGCCAAACCATGGCTGAGAATGACTCCATACCAGCATGTGAGGATTATGCATGAGCCGTTTGCTAAGCAATATTACAGGGAAAACAAGTTTGGGTTGTACTGAGGTTAGAGGTGTGTATCTCAGACTAGGGCTAAACAGTTAATCAATTTCATACCAAGAGTGTAATCTGAAACAATGCTGTTAACACCATCAAAAGCTACAATTTAATACCAGAATATATGAGGTGTGGCTGTTAAAATAATCAGACAAATGCTGAAACTCATTTTTTTTCTTCTTTGGTTTTTTTTTTGCTGTCCATTGATCATTGTATACGATGTGCTTCAGGCATGCCTGCTCTAGTTTGACTGACATTATGTAAAAGCCACACCTAATGCATTTTATAGTGCTTCCGAACCAGTGTGTAAACTGTTGTACCAATGTTTTCAATGATTTTATAAATCCTGCTGTTCTTTGTATAATGTGATGATGCTCCATAACATTTTCAAAGGTGTCATATAGTGACTGTTGAACTGAAGCTTAGATTTGAAAAGTTACATCCCGAATCGAATCGCAACATCAGTCTGAAAAATCACAATTAGGTATTTTCCACAAATCGTTCTGCCCTATATCACACCTGGCAACATGTTGGAAACCACAATACTACATAACAACAATGAAAGTTTATACCAGCAAATAGTGGAGGAAAAACATTCTCATTAATCCCATACATTTAAGATGCTAATATCTCACATGATATGATTGTATTCTCCTGGATGTGGATTCACTCATAGTAAAACTGATGCAACTTAATGAACTAGACATTCTAAATTTTAAAAAGTGGATTTTTTGAAACAAAAGCATCAGTGTAAATCAAGGAATATGTAGCTTACAAATGTGCAGTGTGTCAACGATAGTGCACAGTATTCAAACAACTCCTTATGCTAAAAGGAAAAGTGAAGACAAAATACTAAGTATGCACAAACCACTGTGAGCACTTGCACAAAAAATTGGAGGAATCTCTTCAGGGTCTACTATCAGCTAATCTAAAAGTCCCCAGTTTAGTTTTGCCAACTACACCTGCCACATGACTGTGATTGTGTTATGTCATTATTAATCTATGATCTAATGATTTTTCTACTTCTGAAACCTTTTCTTACACATTACTCCTAAATAATATTCCCTCAAATTTTTGCCAAGTTGTCGACAAAAGGACCACTGTTATTTCTCTGGCGGGGAAAAAACTGTCTCTGACCCCTAAGCTGCCTCATATGATTCTCACACGGCCATAAACATCCTTCTCATCTCGGCATCAGGCCGGTGTCTGCAGGGAGTCACACCGAGGAATGAAATATTCTAGTATTCAGGTTATGTAGCTGAAGGGCTTGTGTTTACCGTTTTAAACCAAGTATATTGTTTTTAGCCAACAAAACAAAAGCATAGAAAGAAAAAAAGATTTAATAAGAGATCTGTAAACCTCAGTCCCACATGAGTATTTTGCAACAATATGTTTTAACTGCAACTCTAAAGAATTGCAATTCAACTTAAAATGTAATAAATGTGCATATGGTTCCCCAAGAATTGTAATATTGAGAGCTCTTGAAATGTGATAAATCCTCAAAAAAAAGCATGCCAGTTTCCCAGACCTTTGATTGTTACATCAGGAAGGATTATGCCTCTACTTTTTGATCCACACTGCTAAGCCAGGAGGCTATATAACCAAAATCTTTCACTAAGTGGGGAGTGAGAACACAATTTGTTCTTCAGAAAGAAAAATATAAAATATGTCAGTGAAGGTTTTCTTAGTAAGGCCCGAGGGACGCAAGACAGGGCAGATGTTAGCTGCCACATGGACTCAGCTCCCAGCAGATGGTCTGTGGAAATCCTGAAAGAGCACAGTCTGCTGTCATATGATGAGATTCAAGAAAGGAAGAAACACATGACACACCTGAGCTTGAGTGATGCATCTCTGCCTAAGACAGCTAAAAACATAATAGATTGGCCAGTGTTTTCTAAGCATTCATTTCACAATGTAAAGCTGCACTGTCAGACACTGCAACTCCAAAATTGTTATTTAACTTAATTGTCCACAAGAGGCACACTCAAGTATTTGCTCCGCAGTTACAGACATGGCGCTTTTGTTAAAACACTGACAATCACACATAGCTGCTGCAAAACACTGGTCAAGGTAGTCATTTTCACAAGTCAAACCAGCAATCTTCTGATCAAGAGAGGCTATTTGTCACAAGCTTTGCAGTAGGTCTCCAGCAAATCCTCTGACTCAAATACTTCACATCAGCAGTCAGTCTAAAAATAGCACTCATTATAGCATATTCAGCATAGGTGGTAGGTGAACACACATGTTTCAGTAGAAGTTCATCCCAAAGAACTGTCCATCAACTGAAATACAAGACAAATTTGTCTTGCACAGCCAAACCTACCTCCACAGCGTCACAAACTGATGACCAAGTAAGTCAAACCTCTCCAAGCGATCCAAAGTTCCAGCGTGTCCAAACCGTCTTAAATGTCCATGTCACTCTCTAAAGTAGACTGTGCAAGTAAAACTAATCTACTGAGAAAAGAAGGCTGACTCAACATATGGTTAAGCAAATACCCAGCATTCCTCTGGGGTTTCAAATTAGGCTGTGGGATATCATGACACACGCAAGTTCGAATAAAATCTACATGTAGAAGCTGCAGCTTCCCTGAGCGTCTTGCACTCAGGCTGCTCCTTGCATAACAACAAATACCGCACTTATACAGTGTTGCTGATTTTGGTGTTAACAGCCCTGGATTTTGCAGAAGAATGCAAAATGACGCAAGATTGCTGTGGCGAGACGCAGGTGCATGGCTGATGCTCTGTGGCCTGGAAATGTGTTCATCATAGTGCAAAAGAGTTTAAGACCGCAAGGCTAGACTAGATACTGGGCAAGTAAACAGAACAATCAGTCGGGGAATAAACTGCGCAGATGTCAAAGACATAACACCTTGGCAAAAACACAGAGGCACACATACCTGTAGTCAGAAAACAGCATGAGAGCACAGAAGTTCAGAGCACACCAACACAAAACGTTCACGCCGGCACTAACATATCTTAACAGGTTGAATGTTTTGAGGCTTTTGAGTCCAGTGACTTAACTAATTTGCACAGGGAGGTGGGGAGGCACAGAGAGGGAATGTGTGTGTCTGCGTGTTTGAGCAGTCAGGGAGCTGTGTCCAAGATCAGCCACCTGACCAACAACACATGGTGTATACGTGTGCATGTGCAGCTTCATGTGTACTATTATTAGGGCATACCTTTATGTTAAAAAAAAAGTACCCCGGGAAGTTAAAAATGTACCAAAATGCTTCATGACAGTGTTATCCCAGATCCCCATGCTCACAAAAACAGTGGAATGTCCGGTTAAACATCCAAACTACGTCTTAAGCTCATCCACCTCCTGATATCATCACTGACCCAGGCTTTATCCTACAGGTTTAGCCTGAACTGCACAGGCTTTCTGTTTAGGTTACATCTACTCAAGTCCCACTGAAACAAGGTTTTGGTTAGAATAACTGTATAAGCTAATACATGTTCACTAAAAAGACATGAGAAGATGTATTAACTGAACAATTAATATTTGGTAAAGACAATTAATAGTCTGGCATTTGGCTGTCAGCATTTTGGGGTTTTGTGGGTCAGAAATGACATGGGTGGATCTGGCTAAGAACCCAAAGACACCACGCATGCCTGCATGGTAGAAACAATTCATATCCTACTTTATCGTCTATTTTGCTCTAAATGGGACAATATTTTGCTGCATCACCACCCCGCTATACTAAAGGAGACTTGGAACTAGCAATGGCGACCATAAACCTAGTAGGAAAATGTTTCCTGATTTCACTAATAAAGTCAAAGCCAGGGTCATTTTTGGAGCCAGTGAAGAGGCTTCCTGCTGACCAATACAAAGAACATAAGTTTAAGGCACTTTTACACTGGCTTCACTTTCCAGACCTGGAGGCTGAATCCTGCCTATATCCAAAGTCTTTGACGGTGAAATGAAGGGATACTAGCAGCTGCAGTTATAACATGACTAAATTCAATGCGGAAAGGCTTTTGAAATACTGCCCATATCGTAATCAAATGTGTAATCTTTGCTCTTATGCCTGGTGTTGCTTCACTAGTGTTGGTCCATCATTCAGCACAAAATTACACACAATCCGCCAAGTCTATTGAAGAAAGAAGAACATGGCATACAGCTTAATCCAACTATGTACAACAATATTCCTAAAAACATTTTAAAAAATCCTTATGATCCAGTTTAAAATTCCCTGTCTGCATAAAGACTGGCTAATAAACAGCATTAGTGTGGGAATGGTGCTACATGTAGAGCAGATTGTGGACACTGTGAGCACAAAAACAAATACACCAGTCAGGTCTGTGTTTACAAAATTCTTATTTGAAGCCAGCAGTTGGCAACAACAGTGACTTTCAGTGAGGGGTTGCACTGAAAGGTATAAAGGGGTTGGATTTTTAATTTTTTTTGAAGGAAACATTTTAACAACTTCAAATTCTTATGAATGTTTTAAGTTTTTAAGGGAAGTTATGGAGGATCTCCAATTATGCGACTAATTTTTAATGGTCCTTTTACCTGCAAGATGTGAGGACGCTGCCCTGAAACAAAAGACACTTGGATCCAGTGACATAAATTATCTCAACAAATATGTAGTTAAACATAAAACAAGGAGCTACAGGAGCAGCAGCACAATCTATTGAGTAGTATAATGTATAATGAGCAGTATCATTATTTATGACAAACTTACTTCTGTTTTAAAGGAATCTCATTTCTCGTTGTCATTGTACAGCTTTATGGAACAGTCACTTTGCATTTCACTTTCCCTACTGTATGAGCATGTGGCAAATAAAAACTCTTGAATTATTTTATGCTGAATTCAGATTGAAAATACAGCATTAATATAGCAGCAAATAAGTGCCTACTGTGTAAAGATATAGTGGCATAAAGGCATCTGAGTGAAGCCACACTCACTCAATTTATGTTGTAATCTGAGCTTCCCTATTCAATGTTTTAGCAGCCAGTCTGGGTAAGCATGCATGTTAGTGCATGTGAGTCCCTCTCATTGAAACTGTTAGCCATCCCTGCACTCATAAACAGACCAAAAGTGACCTCCCATACTGCACTGGAAAAGCAAGAGAGCACTCAAGTGTTCAGCTGGTGCCTTGTTTACCTTAAGAGCCAAAGATTTGAAAATCAAAGTGCTTTATTTTTGCTATTTACATAATTTAAGAGCACTTCTTTCATTTCATCTTACTGTATGAGAGTCTCTATTCCTGTTTTGAGGCTTGTGTCTGTTCCGCTCTGGCTTTTGAATGTTTGTGTCCAAACACAGGTTCAATGTGTTATTAAATCAGACATGGACAGAATGGAACAAAGAAGAACAGAGCGAAGGAGAGACAGGTGAAGGGTAGATAAGGTTACTCGGTTTGGCAACTGCTTGCTACAGCCCTTCAATGTATTTTACAATGCTAGCATGGGCTTTCTAGTTGTAAGCAAAATGTGAAGGGACAGGACAGGTGCGAGCGATGTGCACGTGTTTTGTTCCAAAATGCTGGGTCACTAACAACATCCAGTGGCTCTGCAAGTTTTCACACAGATCCTTTAATGAAAATGTGGAATGAGACCAACACTTTGAGGCTTAAGAGTGGTTACACTGCTTTCTACAAACTTTCCAACATCCTTCTCACTATTTAAATTGCAGTTAACACGCAAAGTGAGTAATTAGTACGACTAGATTTGTTGTCAAATGGGAAAAAACAAGGGGGAGGCTAGATGGTAATGAGTGTAACAAAATGCCAATGGCTAATTTAGCGAAGTGCATTGCAATAAACTGCTTACACAATTAAGTGATATACTGATGAACATCGAAGCTGCAAATAAAGTACAACCACATACAAAATAAAATCACCAAAAGGCCTTTTTAGGCTATCTCACTAGTGGTTGGGAAGTCATTGTTAAATTTTAGCATTGATTTCAGCATCAGTGTGGCTCAGTAAAATGCCCTTATACCGTGTCCTCACTGGATCTGAAACAACAGAGAATTCAAGGACGCTTGGACTGCATATTATCCAGTTTGAACAAAAACTCTGAGCCGTGTCATGGCCGGTGTTCACTGTTTGCTTTCTTTGCCTTCCAGTGTAATCCATAAATAAGCAACAAAATCATCTGTAAACATTTACATATACAAGACTGTATTTTATCCACATACAGTAAGCCTGCTTTAGAAGTTGAGCAAGCAAAGCTAAAACCAAAACACTATTTCAGTGACGGCATTCAAGCCAGTGTGCATATATGATATGAAAAACAAATTTGGTTGCATTGTAACCCAGAAAACATGTGAACTCATCTGTGTTTGCTGAGCCCAGATGTGCATTTCCCACACCACCATGCTTCTCAGTCATACCACTGCACTTCTTGAGATATACATATTCTAAACTTCAGAGGTTGTTTACTACATTATAAAAGCAACACTTGGCCCTGAAAGCACTTTAAAAGGCACAATGATACAATAGAAGTTTGTACATAATATCCTCAAGCTATACTTTCAAGCTGTACGCTGCAACCTATATCACACACAAAGGCGAACATTGAGTTTTCTTTTCCTCTTGCATGTGACTTAGCCTGAGTAAACAGCTAATGTTTTCTATTTCTATGAAGGCGCCTTGTTAAGTATCAGAAAGAATCCCTAATGAAATCATTCAGGGTAATCCCAGCAAGGTTTTAAGACTGTTAATTTATAACTGAAAGCCTGTGTTACAAACTGAAGGCATGGAGTTTAAAAATCTTGGATATGTACAAGACAGGAGAAGACTCATAAAGGAAGTTATTAACTAAATTAGTGGAATTGTAGGATCGAACATGTTAGGAGACTAAACCATATTAGGGAATAGAAGTTAAGGTATTTCAGTTTTTTCCCCTTCAAATCCCTCCACCGTCAGACTCTGTCACTGTAACTCTGTGGAGTGACACTCATGGCTGTGAAGGGTCTCCTAATTAAGGGGTAGGGTATGAACACACTGGCAAGCTTTGGGAAGCCCTTTCCTTTCTCCAACAGAAACAGAAATCCCCAATCAGCATCTGCAATCATTTATACTGCTATCCCATGGATGTATGACGATAATGTGCTACCCATCGCATGCCACAAGATGCCTGCTATTCTGTTCCAATTGCGTCAATATTAACAATAACTATAATTTTTTTTTATTAAGCACTTAAAAAAATGAGGTACAAAGGGCTTTACAGGGAAGTTCAAATTAAACAATTAAGCACAAAAATATAAAAATAAGACAAAATCAGGCCATGACAGTAAAGTACACACAACAAATAAGGGGATTACTTTGCTAGATGCTATCTTGTACCTTGTTGTGTTTCACATTTCTAATACTCTAACTTTTTGTTTGCTGTGTTAGGCACATTACAAGACCAGCAAACTATAAATTACAAAGTTCAACAAAGCAATAATTACTTTTTCAGCCTCTGACAAGACATATGTATTTATAGTTATTACAACAACACACAAATCACTCCCAGAATCTTACTAAAGAATATATTGATACTAAACCCCCTTTCATTACATATATTACCAAGGTAATCCTAAAATAACTGGATGGAACTCATATTTGTCTATGTCTGGAGTTTGTTCCGTTGCAGACACAAAACAGGTGCTGCACTTGTGAAAAGTGTAGTCTGTAAGCCTGCATTTATGCACACTGTGTTGGAGGCTTTATTACCCACTCTCACTCACTGTTGGTTGGTTTGGAATGTGGCAGAGCCTCCATAGGAATGGAGACAGAGTGGGTGAGGGCATAGGGGTGGAATGGAAATGAGCAAACCTCTCCGGCTTATTTATTTTCTGAAGTACCTGTTAGAGCCCATATCATGCATGCTGAGTGAATATTATACAGTCCTCAAAGCACAATTAAGGTTGTACAATGTTAACCAGATATAGGAGACCTGAATTATCATCCACTTGGCACATTTTCAGAAACAGGCTATATATATATATGCACAAATCCATTTAAATCACATTGCACTTGTGTGTACTATATATATCGTTTTTTGTCATCCTCCTCATTTGACTGGGGCTTGTGAGAGAGAACTGCTAATACCTGGCTGTAATATTATATATAGTTAGCTTGCTGACTAAGGGGAGCAATTCAGTTAACTTCTTCAGGCCAGATCATAGCAAAGCTACAGAAATCACTGTGCATCCGTAATCAGTTGTGTGTGTCTACAGGTTGCCATCCAAATTCTGCATACATTTCAACTAGCTTAATGAAAATGTAATCCAGTATCAACCCATTTAAGACGATATTTATATGGCTGATGTGTGATTTAATGAATTACAGGTGCTGGTTAGGTCATCATCTAAAAACTGTGCAGGAGGGAGGGGATTTCCTTCAAAGAAGCATATTTCTTTATTATCTTTTCTGTTGTTGTGGTTTTACGGGTACATGTGATGGTGAGAGGCAGCAAGCCTGTTTCTCTACAGAAAAAAATGGAGGCAAGCTATAAAGGAAAGTAACAACAATGTCTTCTCTGTGCCAATGTTTCTATCACAGCCAGCCTTAAAAACAGTGAAATAATATTTCTAGATGATACAATAAAAAAAGTGTTACTGGATGGAATCATACTTCAGTCTCTAGTGAACTTTTGTGCATTTGTGGGCTTATCATTTCTCCAGTTCTAACAGTTTAAGTTCATGTAAGTCATTAAAGATGATTTGAGGAAAATTTAAAGGATCAATGTTTTTCATTTATTTTAGGAAAAAATGCACATACAAGATTAATTTCCTGCTTAATTTCTGTATTCATGATAAAATGTAGAATACATTTATAGCCGTGGCAGTGCCTGTGTGTAACAGCTGTTTACTTTGCACTGCAATGCTCCAGTGTCACCACACTATACGCTGACTGGTGACAAATTAGAGGAAAAACTAACACAGTGACCTGGTAAGGTGCCACGACATACTGCCAGAACAGCTTCAATGCACCTGGACAGAAGTCTCTGACCTCTACTGGCAGGATGAACAGCATACTTTCAAATGATTTGTTGTTTTGATGATGGTAGTGGCAGAAAGCACTAACAAATTGCTCAAAAACTTCCCAAAGCTGTTTAGCTGGGTCCAGATTCGGTGATGTTGAGGCCCACAACATAATAGTTGCAACTAATAGATACTTTTGTTGCCAGCTCATCCATTCTTTCTTGATTAATCGATTAGTTAATGTATACAATTTCAGAAATTTATGAAAAATATTTATCAGTGTTCCTCAAAGCTCAAGATGACATCTTCATATCAAAGAGTATTAAAAGAACCAGCAAACATTCCCTTTTAAGAAGGCGGAATGAGAGAATTTGAGAAAGGAGGCGATGAATTTAACAGTTGACGACTAATCAATTATTCGCTGCAGCTGTACAGAGCATATGATTTACTCCCTTTTTATTCTCGTCAAACTATTCAGTAATCCCTCATGCCCGATGGATGGGGGCATTGTCACCAATGTGGAAGAGACCACTCCCACCAGGACAGAAATGTTTTATCACCTTAGTGTTTAGCGCACAGTAGCTCGGTTGTTAGCACCATCGCCTCACAGCTAGAAGATCACTGGTTCACGTCCCGGTTAGGACACCTGTGATCTTTATATGTGGAGTTTGCATGTTCTCGCTGGGTACTCTGGCTTCCTCCCACAGTCCAAAAACATGCTGAGGTTAATTGGTGATTCTAAATTGTGTGAATGGTTGTCTGTCTCCATGTGTAGCCCTGGTGACCTGTCCAGAGTATCAACTGCCTTCATCCCCGTTGGCTGGGACAGGCTTCAGCCCCCCCGAGCCTACAGAGGATTAAGCGATGTATAGATAATGGATGAATGGATGTTTAATGCAATCACAAAGGTGATCACTCAGGACAACTTTGTATTGATTTGCAATGACCCTCCCTTTCTATGCCTGCAGAATGCCTCCACGGCATTACAGAGAAACTGGAGGGGTGAGGCATACAGACTTTCTTTTAATTTGTCACCCAGCTGTCAGTGCTTTATACTTACAAGCAGAATTTCTCATACTGAGGAATAAATTATATTACAATATAACAGCTGAATATTTGTCAGTGGGGCGTGTAACCCTGAAATGTCAAATCTGCATATCACTAAAAGCAGTCGCTTCACAACGAGGGGACCCACGCATGCAGCGTCCGCTTCAGGTGGGTGAAGATACAGTAATGTTTTTAAAAAGTGGCATTTCTAAAGCAGAAATATAATGCCAGTTAGCTTTGCCCTGAAAGTGTCGGGGCTGCAGGAGCAGAGCAGCGATGCCGCCCATCACTGATCAATAGACTGAGGAGGGTTGAGCTGCACGTGGTGCGCATAATACCACGCTAAGCGAGCTTTCTTCTCTTCCGCGTCATTGAAACGTGACTCCTACACAGCAGCTTGTAAAACAGCAGAATTTATATTTCACCCACATGTAACTAGTCCCAAATATCCACAACCCCGCAGAGTTATCCGAAGTACGGCTTCAAAGCCGACAAGCTCTTTTCTTTTGAGAGCAAAGCCCTTATCGGACAAGCTAACGCTAACGCTAGCCTGGAAACGGAGGCAACAACTAAAGCAGCTAACGTTAGCTAGCAGACGACTCACAGGAAATTAGCTCACAGTCTACAAAGACAAAAGCTAGAATACACGATCAATAATTCCTCTCCAAATGTTCACCACAGTGGCTAACAACAAGAACACGTTGTAGCAGACGCTGCCCGGGTCCATGTTGTGGGAGTGAATGATAACAAATGGGTTTTTTTATATAGTTACCTCACTCGAGTGCCGTGTGCATCTCCTCTCCGCTCGGTACCAAAAAAAAAAAAAAAAACTCCGTGTGCTTTACGTCAACACACCAAAGGTCCGCTCATTCACCAACAGCTTTTACGAGGTTTCCTCAGAGTCCCGGCCGGAGCCGTGTGCAGTCTGCGCACTGTGCGCAGCGCCCTGAAGAAAGCACTGACGTTTCTTTCCGCCAAAGTGTGTCTGCACCGTCATATGACGATCTGAGGAAATGATGTGCTCCCACAGCCATGAGTTCCAGCCACAGCCCCAGAGAACACACAGCAGGGATCACATGGATACACCCTGTTATTTTATCACACACTGAACAGGATCCGTTGTGTTTGTAAGATGAGGTCATCACCTTTTTCTCTGACAGTAAACTTGATTACAGGGTGTGGACAGTGTCACGAACTTAAACAAGTGGAGAAGGCTGTTATTTACTTGTGTCAGTCAACATTTTTTGGCACACCAAAAAAATCTCTCAACTATGTCCATGACAGTCTTAATTAAATTCCACTCATAGTACATGGAAAAGGAATATAAACACTGCAATCCATGTGACTGGAAAATTACAGAAGCTGAGTATGCAACTGAAACCTGCTGAATTTGGCTTTACTGGTGTCCAGGTTCCTTATTTACTTAAACCTCCCAAAGGTTTGAACTAACACAAACTTTGCACCTCTGGATAGTACGTTTTAAAAAGTAAGCCTACAATAAAGAGAATACCGTTTATTCAAAGCATAATTGAATCATTTTGGGGTTAATGCTTGTTACATCTTAAACAGATTGAGAGGGTTTCTCATGAAGCCAGTAGTCAGTCTATGTCTGGATTACCACCAGAGCATAGGAGCACATGACCAGTGGTGGATCTCAGCCGCCACTGAGGTCATAGAGGTCATATCCTCAGCACTGATCTAGGAATGTGGGGGTTTTACATTAAACACATGTTACGCACAGTGTGGTTTTAAGGCTGATCGTGGTGCTTTTTACTCTCAATATGAACTGATTAGATCCAATAAATTAGGATTTATTGAATTTTATTCCTACAGTGGCAAAAAATAAGTTTAAGAATGGAATTTATCTGCATTTATGTATAAATTAGCTTTAAATAGGACATGATTTTGATCCAAATTGTGAAAAAACATGGTCTAACTAAATTAATGACACATAGAGTATATCACTGTTTTCAAACATCCACAGTGTAGACAGGAAGAAGTAACCACAGACATCTAACATCAACAGCAGCTAACAGGAGTCAGGAGTTAAATCAGTAACACATTTAAACATTTAGAATTTCACATAAAATAAAACCCAAAACTAAACTAAACTAAAACACAGAATAAGGAGTCTCAGAAGACTTACTACTGATTTTGCCAAAGAAGATCTTGACACTCCACAGCGCACTGTGCTCCACAGACAACATTTTGTGGACTGTTTGATTACTCCACACACTGCTACGTATGGTGTAAAAAGGGAACTGCATGGAAATGAATTCTCAAGTTTAACAGTGTATCTTACAGGATTATGTCAGAGTGGCTGTCTGCCAGCTGAAGCAAGACAATGACCCTAAAAACTGAAGTAAATCTACTGCAGAATAACTTCATAAAAGAAAATCTGTTTTTTGGAGTGGCCCAGTCAGAGCACAGGCCTTAACCTGGAAGAAACACTGTGTGTCTGAAATCCCTCCCTTGAGCCATTCGCTAATCCCCGTATAACACACACCGAGCTTCACCCAGTAAATAGACTGTGGACACTCATGAACCACCATCATTTTGTGTCATCACTGGTAAGTGTGGTTTCTCATGACTGTCATTGTCCCATGTAAGCATGTATTGGACTCTGCTTTTCTCGTTCCACTGTAGGATTTTTTGAGGAATAATAACAATAATGCATTGGTTTTATATAGTGCTTTCTAGGCACTCAAAGACACTTTACATTGCATTATTCATTCACTTCATAGTATCATTTGTAGCCACAGCTGCCCTGGGGTAGACTGATGGAGGCCAGGCTGCCAGTCTGCTCCATCAGCCCCTCCGACCACCACCAACCACTCACTCTCACACTGCATCCACCCAGCCTTCCTGGTGTTCCCTCACAGTCTCCCATTCAGGTACTGACCAGACCCAACCTTGCTTAGCGACCAAGATCTGACAGGATCGGGCATCCACAAGGCGGCATGGCCATGAGGATGCTATCTGATACATAAATTTACACACCAAGAGTTCAGAATGGCGGAAGAAAAATATAAGTTCAAAATTTACTCGTCAGTGTGCAACAACAGGTTGTATAATGAAACTACAGATGTAGACCCTGGATGCTACTCACAAAAAATATTTAAAGAATAAATACTCAAATAATAAAAATAAAACGATATTTGTGGAGAAATGTGGAGGAGGAATTCAGTGATCTTACAGCCTGAGGAGGGATGCTGCTTCGAAGTCTGGTGGTATGGCTGCAGATGCTTCTGTATCACTTGCCAGACAGCAGCAAGGCAAAGAGGCTAAAGCCGAGGCGGGTATTATCTTTGAGTGTCCTGTGGGCTCGTCTCACCAGCACCACTGATGCTCCACACAGGGGTGTTTTCTGAGCAGTTTTTATCATCCGCTGCAGAGTCCTCCTGTCTTGGGCCATGCATATTTCATACCAGTCTGTGATATTTCCAGTTAGGATGCTCTCTATTGCTGCTCTGTGAAGGTTAACAAGAAGCTGGCAGGGAAATTAGATTGCTTAAGAACTACAATCAGTTCTTCACCAGGGTGGAGATGTGTGATGGCCATGACAGGTTCTCTGTGATAATAATTACAGGAAACCTGAAACTGGTCCACCTCAGCTGCACTGATGTGAACACAGGTGTGTGTCTTTGCCTCTTTTTTTTCTAAAACCAATAATAAGCTTCGCAGTCTTGATAAATTCTCATTATTGTTGCTAACCTGGCTGATGATCACAAGTTGCGACTGCCAATCCAAACGGTCTGGGGTCTGTTTGTGAGGAAGTCTAATATCCAAATGCAGACCGAGGTGTTCAAGCCCAGAGTGTTGAGTTTGCCAATCAGTCAGGTCGACTGTGGCTCAGGTGGTGGAGCAGGTTGTTCACTAATCACAGGGTTGGCGGTTTGATCCCTGGTCACTCCACATGGAACAGTGTGGGCAAGACATTGAACCTGAAGTTGCACCTCGATAGCAGGCAAGCACCTTACATACAGAGTTTGTGAGTGTGAATGAAAAACACTGTAAAGTGCTTTGGGTACCACCAAAGTAGAAAAGTGCCGTGTAAGTGCAGACCATTTAGCATTTAATTGCATGAGGGAGAAATCAACAAAGAGCATTCAGATGTGGGTGTTGTGTTTCTTTCTAGGAGCATGCAGACAGAAGGGGAAGGCAGTGGTTCAAGATGATGAGCGGCCAGGCTGGCTGTCCTTAATGAGGTGGAGATTCTTGGAGTATTTAATCAGAATGTAGGTGAACAGACCACTCATTTAGACGAGCCAGACATGCAGCCTTTTCAGGCATGGGGACGAAGGTGGCTGTCACGAAGCAGGCGGGAACACTCTCCTCTGACAGCGACATGTAAGTAATAACACCAGCAACCCGACTTGCATACATTTTTAATACACAGACAGGGATGTTATCAGGCTCAGCAGCTTTACTGTTACGCACTCCCAGCAGGATTCTTCTCACATCCACTGTGGTTACTGATAGTGGCAGGTCCTCCGTAGGCGGAGTAGACTTGAATGTATTTTATAGTAACGAAGAATTAAATCTGGACACGGTCTGGGGGAGGAAAAATACGCCTGGATTTGTCACCATCTCTCATTAACATAACTGTACAAGAGTGTTCTATTATGTCAGCATGGGTATGAGAAGCATATTTATATAATAAAAACTGAGTGGGTTTACAGCTCTGTGTTGATTTTACCTTTGACCATTCCTCTGGGCCTCACTTTTATTTACACCGGACCTTTCTCACAGTATTTCTAAGCAATCAGGCACTTCACATGTAGCGCTTCAAGGAATCCATCAAAGTGGCATGTTCCGAAATGTTATGTCTCACCATATTGTCTGGTATAGGCACAGCTGACCTTCACTGTCTGTGTGTAGGTGGCTATGCGTGTGTGTATTTGTGTGTGTGTGTGTGCAGGTGAGTGTGAGGATTTTGGACACTCTGAGAGGAACACACAGCTAATTTCTGTCAGCCTCGCACCAGCTGGGTCCACTTCCCAGCTCCTCCCCACCACAGGTTTCTGCTCTCATGTCGGCTGTCTCTCGTGATCAGAGGGAGATTAATATCAAGTGATTGGCAGCCATGTTCTCACTTAGCACTCCAGTCATGGTGCCCCAGGGTCTCTGCCAGTCGTAAAGCAATGGTGGAAGTGCCATTGTGGCTTTCACTGTCATTTAGCCAGTACCCAGCCCCAGCAGACAGAGGATGAAAAGTGCCAACGACCGTATTGAATTATGAGCTCGACTCAGCCCCGGCCATATATACAACCCAGCACAGGGAGCCATTTCCTGCTGAAATGCCTCTTGCTGCAGATTACTGAGGTAATATTTCCTGCACTGCAACAAGAGTGGTTATGGTCCGCAGGCAATCTACCTGACGCAGCTTTTGCCCATGGAGCTACAACTGGCATGAAAGACGAGGCGTTGACTCGTGGTGGAATTGCCCTTTTTATCACCCAGTGGTTAAAAAGTGAGGTGATTTTTAATGAGCACAACTAGTATAACTTTTCACACCAACCGGCGGCTGTAAGAGGTTGAACAGCTACCGTGCACGGTTACAGACCCGAGTGGAATTTGTGTTATATAACCCATTATAAACCTATATTACCAGAGTCAAAGTAAGGTCATCCATCTTGAACATGTCCTTCCACTTGATGGAAATAAGCATTGGGGATATGCAGTCTGTGTGTGTGTATGTGTGTGTGTGCATGTTCCTGGCTGACATTTTGCTGATACAGAGCAATGCTGGCACCCCTGCAGACCCGCTGGATCTGTGTTCTGGAGGGCAGCCAAAGACGGAAAGAAAAAAGAAAGAAAAGGGGAGAGAGAGAGGGGAGGCGAGAGAGAGAGAGAGATACGACAAGTGACAAGTTTTAAATATCAGCTCATTAGCCACCTGTAAACCAATCTAATGAGCACTCATGGATTTTTCATTCCCTTTAATCGGGTAGAGGTTGAAGAAAGGCGAGGGCACATGCTTGTTTTCCCCTTAGGATTGTTGTACTTGCCAAAGCTATAATGCACACACGTACCACTCTGAAAGCCAACCAACACCCACCTACTCCAACTCACACATCCTCGATCGATGCAAGCAGGAGAAGAGCGTCCAACAAGCTCCATTAGGCTGCAGCCGCTCCGTAATGGAACATCCACCGATGATTGACTACTTGGCAGTTTTAATCATCAGGGGTTGCTGACATGCCCTGCGATCTTCTGGAAGTCTTTTTTTCTTTTTTGTAAATCCTTTCAAAAAGTGGCAATGTTAGCGTGTTTTCTAACTCATCTGAAACGCAGAAATGTGTCCAGAATATGTTTAGTGACCTTCCACATGAGCAGATCTGTGAGTCAAAACACAGAATTTTCAACGTCACATGAATGTTTTACAGGATAGATAGCAAACAATTTCCTGCCTTAATTTATTTTCCATGTAAAATCAAACTGTGAAGACCAGATTGCACCAACACAGTAAAGTGAGAACTGCAGTATATTGTTCTTTATGGCAAATCTTATTCACCCAATGTTTTGATTCACGATGGCTCAAAACAGAGCATCAAGGAAAGATAGATGTATTTTGTTCTTGTTTTTACAGAGGCCGGGTCAGATTTTACCAGCACATGTTTTTAGTTTGGGGGCGTGTGTGCACCACGTTAGCGGTTTCTTTGAAGTAAGTTTTGAGAAGCGGATCAGAAGGGGCCAGTGATTTTTTTTGAAAATGTTTTCTTACTGCAGAGAATTTCAAATAACACCATGGGCCATTGTTTGGAGGAGGGCTGGAACCGGAGTCTGACTCTGAACGAGTTGTGGTAGAACCTGCAGTTGCACAGCAGGGACTTGAACAGGATTTCAAAGTGATAACATTGTGTCTAACTTCTAGTACTTCTTGGGGAGATCACTAGTTTTGCATTAGAATTACATGTCGATAACAAAGATTATAGGTTTTCCCCCCTTTTTTCAAAGTTAGAAAACACATTATGACTAAATTTAGCCATGGCTTGACATTTCTACCTTTAAACTGCAATATACCAATCACAGTCTCAAAAACACAGATTCAGACCTCTGTGGTTTCATACATATTAAACCTAAAGAACCAAATCCTGCCAATCTGCAGCTTGGGGATTTCAGTATCATTACTTTCTTCAGCAGAATCGCTGAGAGAAGTCAGGACTTTGTGCACATTCTGGAAAAAAGCAAAGATGTAGAGTTACATCTAAACCACTTTAAGGACGGCAATGAGTACTTTCATTTTTAATTTTGACACATGGATATGAATTTTTAGGAGTTTAATCAATTACTGGAAAGCGATGTTTAATACTTAATATAATTTAAATGAATTAAAGCTCAAGAACAAGCTCAAGCCCTTATTTCCAGGCCATTTTCAGGTCATGTGATACATATCAGTCCAATTCCCTTAGCTTTGTTGTGCCCTCTGGTTTCTTTTGATGTTTGTCTTCACAGCCTGTCATTAACTTTGTCTGTGTGCCACGTGCTGCTGTGCAGGTAGCTTCATGAGAGCTGCTTCGCTGCTGAAACCAAGGTTGATGAGAGCTGGGTATAATTCAAATGAAGAGGTGGGTGTTACACAGGCTAAAAAGCCCTCTGGAGCTGCAGAGTTGGGTCATAACTCTCTGTGGCATCACCACTGTGATTGACCACTTTCACATTAAACAGTCATTTGATTTATACTTGTACTTTTACAAAACAGCAGGGGTACAATTTATTACCAGCCAGCAGAGATTGTGGAGGATTTCTCTCTTCTCCTGAGGTAAACCGCTTACTGGTAATCTCCAAATGTGTTTCTTATATCCAGCTAATCATCTTACCATTATATGCAGCTTTATGTAAACCTACTTTTCTGTTTTGCATACCATCAATGACTCATAATCATGGAATACAATGGACTAAATTAAATAAAGTGTCCATTGTCTTCTCTAATTGTCTGTTGATGACACTATTACTATGTATATTCATGAAGGCTTTGGAAGGCCTCATTTTAATATCTATTATGTCAGTGTGGTTGATTGGTAAACCTTTTGTGTATGGATTTATTTTTATTATTTATATGAGCATTAATATACACATCATTTATGTCTTGACAAATTCCTAAATGACAAAGAGAAGTTTAGATTCAGATTCCCTTAAGGGCAACAAAACAAGCAGTTTTTGTTTACAGCTTTATATATTCTCCTAAATACACAGATCTGTCTCTAAGGTCTCCGAGGTATGCTATATGAAGTGTTATTCAAGGCTCCTTTCGCGAGCAGCAAGAGCTGATTTCTGTACAAGATCAAGTGTTCACAATAAAAGAAAATCATTCTTTCAAGCCAAATCTTGTCTTTTTCCACACACAGAGGAGTACGTTTGATTCCTGACAGCTCTGACATTTTCTTAAATCCAGCCGCAGCTCCTCCTGTCAATAGCAGCTGTGGTGCTATTTCTCTCTGTGTGAGATCTTACAGAAAAAGAGTCGGGCATGTTCAAAGGCTCCCTGCAGGGAAACATAATTTCAAAGATGCTCGAAATTTCATGTCTCCATACCAGGGCCAATCACAGTACAATATATTTCATTTGCTTTTAATAACATGACAAAGATGAGAAGCATTTGACAACACTGTACTGTATTTTTTTTCTCTTTTTTTGTTCTGTAAAAAAACAGAAAGTGCTCTGCTCATGCCATTTGTACTTGTTGTAGAATGCGCACATTATACGGTTGTTAAACTGATATAATAAGTCAGTGGAACATTCTGATGATCTGCTGCAGTGCAGTCATTAATTGCACTGCTTCTAATGTTTTTCCTCAGTCGTCTTACTCCTCACTCCAGTGGAGCCCCAGTTAATAGCCAAGAGGTAAATCTGATTCTGAGCTGATGAAATTACCAACCTTATGAGGTCTTGAGGAGCTGTGGTAAATGAGAGATGACTGCCCACACCATTAGTTTGGATATCTAGATGAGGCGACCAAATACCAGGTGTCTCCCGACATCAGTTGTAACAGCACTCAATTAACAATATATAATATACAGATTTTAGTTTTCCTCTTCAAACAGGTTTATTCACCAGGTAAACAAATGCATCGATTTATAGTCGTGTATTACAGGAGTACAGGGTTGTAGTTAAAGGCTACTCTTCGGATGATATACAGCTAGGGTATACTGGCTACACAAATGTACAAGGACACTTAAAAACTACATAGATTAGTAGCCAAACTAGATTGGTAGATTGCACACTACAAAAACTACTCTAGATAGAGATGTACTGGATATTATTGCTAAACACAATGACTCCTGCTCAACTTTAAATGCTTCCCCTGAAATCTACAAATATACATACAGACACAGATCAGCCACAACACTATGACCACTGACAGGTGAAGTGAATAACATTGATCATATTGGTACTATGTGGTGTTCTGATGGAAAACCTTGGATTTTAACATCCGTGTTGATGAGACTTAGACACCCAAAATAAACATTGTCCCACAACAAACACACTCTCTCATGCTAATGGAAATCCCAAATGTCACTGGCCTACCCCCACAGGAAAATGCACCCCACCACATGGAAAAAACATCAAACATTCAGGAACATGTTGAGGAACATGACAATGGCCCAACATGTTGATCTGACCTCCAAACTTCCTACACCCCATTGTGATCAAGCATCAACAGGATGCAGTGGAACAAGTTTGATTGACAGAGGCCCCACTGCACAAGCCAGACTACCCAAAGGATCCACTGCCAACGTCCTGGTTCCAGACCCCATAGGACACCCTGAGAGGTCCTCTTGTCCATGCCCAATGCATCAGAGCATTTCTGAGCACATAAGGGGACCAACACAATATTAGGCAGGTGGTCATAATGTTATGCCTGTTCAGTGTATATAACTGAAATTGTAACTTTAGTCAGCCTTATGAAGTCAACCACCATGTGACCTTAAGCCTGCCACTGGCAGCTCATTTCAGGTGATTTCGTCCTTCCCGTCTGCTATCAGTGTGATACTTTTTTTGCTGAGGATCTTTTTTCCAGTGGACTATCCATTTTAATGACTGTGTTCGTGTCCCTACATGCAAATGTTCCACCACAACAATTCCAACTGTCACTTTTTTGTGTGAACTCCAAAGCCATGTCCTTCACTTAGTCCCACCCACAATGACTACGGTTGGTTTAAAGAAATGCAAATAAGCCAGAGTGTTTCTCTCCCATACCAGAATAAGAGTGGTGCAGCCAGACCATAAGGCACTACAGAATGAGCTGACAAAGCAAATGTGTAGCTCTAAAAGACATAGACCATTATCATATTTTGTTGTTGAACAGGACTTTTTAAATGCTAATCATCTCAAAATAATCCTTAGGTATATAGTAATGTGCTAAAGCATGATCAACAACGTCAGGCATTCCAGGGATTTTCTGTCTTGATTTAATTGATAATCACTTATCAGGCACAACATTAAAACCCCTGATAGAGGAAATAAATACTTTTGGTAATTCTGTTACAATACAACATTCCTGTGGATGTTACTTTAACATGTATCATCCACCTTTGCACTCTTGAAAGCCCACCATAGCAACAGTACTCCTCAACAGCAGTGTCTTCCTACAGTGGGACAAACTCCATGCCACGCTGCAAAAACTGCTCTGGAATGGCTCGAGGAATACAGTAACCCCTTTTTCCACCAAGAAGAACCAGGTGCTTTATCAGTGCTGGTGATAGTGCTGGTGTTTAGTTGGTTCAAATCTCGTTCCTTCTAAGAACCGGATTACTTTTCCACTGGCAAGGAGCCAAGTTGGAGCCACGCCATTGCCACTTGTGTGTCCCTTTCCATCGTTAATCGTCGGTCACAATAACCCCGCCCCCAGCCCCTGACATACTCGGTTCTTATCACTTGCCCAGCAGAGAGTTGGTGCTTGCTAAGCGCCAGCTTTTAGCACCTCCAGCCGGTGCTTAGGTGGTGGAAACACAAAGAACTGGTGCTAAGTCAGGCTCTGACTCCGAATTAGCACTGGAACCAGCTCGGTGGAAAAGGGGTAAATGAAGAGCCCAGGTGTGGACTCGACCATTAATCTCCCCAAATCCCAATCTGATCAAGCATCTGCATGATACGCTGGAACAAGCCAGATCCACATAGGCCTCAGTCTGCAACCCACAGAACCCAAAGGATCTGTTGACATACACCCGAGGACACCCACAGAGGTCCCATTTCTACACCTCAGTGGGCCAGAGCTGTTCTTTTTTATTTACAGCATGAAGAGGACGTAGACAAAATTAGGCAGGTGGTTGTGATGTTGTGGCTGATGTGTGTACTTGTCTTTGGCATTTATTACTTTTATGACATTTAGAGTTCCAAGGCAATTTTCCAAAACATCTCAAATGATAATGGGTGTCTCAGAACGCTGCCATACTGCAATTCTTTGAAATACGATAATTGCAAAAATTGATCAAATCACTTAATAAAGTGCAATAAAAACCAACAACAGACTGGTTGGTGAACAAGCAACCATCAGAAACCTTATCAACTGACAACCGCTGGGACATTTCTACTAGAAATCCAACACAGTTCCTTCACCCTTCCACTTTCTATCTCTAGCACTTATTTTTTGCCACCTGCCTAGACTTGGTTTCTTGAGAGATCACAAAGAAAAATTTATGAGAGCTGTCACTCAGATGAAGCATTTGTTCTGGGTGTCATTCTTTATCCGCTATTCATCTACTATCTTTTTTCATTCCTTCTTTTTTTTCATTCACCCTTTTTCTCTTCTTGTCTTCCCTCTTCATCTCTCGGCATTCACACACTAAAGACATAGAGGTCTTCCCATTCATTGTATGGAATGCACACATTTTTCACATTGTTACATGCAATCAGACACATACAGTCATTTTTTTTATTAGTGCTGCCACACAACATAAATAAATAGGCAAAAAAAACCCAAAACATTAAGGTTATGTAAGACACAAACCTTTGCTTTTGCCTTTCATATCTCCCAGGTATGCCAGTCATCCCACAGAGGACAGATTGTGACTTACACCCCATGACAAAAACAATCGCTGGCATTTGCATTTCACTTGCATGAGAATTCTTTTCTTTTATCGTTTCGCTTCTTCTCGAAAAAAAACCCCACTAAAACACAGTGCTGCTAATACACAATCCCCCCGATGCCACAGTCTTTCATAGTTGCAGATAGCCCACAGTTCAGCATAGCAATTGAAAAGGTGATTTGATATATACAGATTTTATTACACTACCCAATCATTATCATAATTTTACGAGTTTTCCGTCACATTTGTTATGGGAACTGTTCGTCTGATGGCCGTGCCGTGCCTCTACCCTGACATCCCAAATCCGTTTTTCCACGTGCTGTCACGATCCATCAGTTTAATTTGAAAGATCACAAGCGTACTTAGCCACAAGCATCGATGCTGTTATTCAATAAGACGGCCATGATTCATTCTTCACCCGTCAGGGAAACACCGAGAAAAGTGCAAGAGGAATGCATCTTCCCTTTCATCCTGAACGGAGTCGACTACCTCGCCCGACCTGTCACTCAGAGATCTGTGGATATGAGGTCAAAGCAATGCTGATTATTTTCTATTTGTCAGAGGTTAACATGTTTCATGTTAACCTCTGTAACACTGTCTCAAGGCTTGAAGGAAGAGGTGCATGAAAGTGATCAGAGTCTATCCATGCATGCAGGAGAGACTAGAGAATACAAAAAGACACTAAGGGTTTTATAGAACTTTGATCGAGTGCCGCATCAAGTTCAATTAAGTGTCATCATGCTGTCAAGTCATAAATTACCTATTAAAATTAACTTCACTGTAAGAAAAGGTTCCTTGAGCAGCAAACTGTTTTTCAGTGAGAGCCTGGACAGCAGCAGTAAAATGACCTTCCATGCATTTTCTTCCTCGAAAACTGACTAAAGTAAAACTACTGGCAGGTTGCTGTTGTCAGTGAACACTTGCTCATTGGTCCTTGAAGAGCAAATAATCCACCGTCAGACAGTATTAATTTAATTCTTGCACCCTTTTGATTTAGGTTTATTTTAAACCTTCGTTTTCTCACAGAATTATTCTAATCTTCCTTCAGGAAATCAATACAGTTAATGTCATAATAGGCTAAACTCAGGACTAATTTAAACCATCTCCAGGAAAGCTAATTTTTGTTAATCTGGTTTCAAAGGCCACTTTTTTGTGCCAGGCCTAATCCCTGTCCTGGAAACGGGCCCAAAAATTAACAGAAAAAGCCAGAGAGAGCTCACATTGTTATTTGCATGCTGGCCCTTAGCAGCAGCTTTAGTTGGCTTATGTCTGAGGCAGACTGTGCCAGGGTATCCGCCAAAGCAAAGTCGACTTCATCACAGCCGAGGAAAGGCACCAAAAAGGAAAACAAAAACTTGCTTTAAAAGTCCTCAAGCGTGGGATCGAGGTTCCCCAGTGTTTCATGATGTCCGATGACATTTAGATAGGAGTGAAAGGGCTCTCTGTTTGAGTTCATTAATAAAAGTCTCAAACGCAAAGTGAAGGCAGATAACTTGGAGTTATTCCCTCTAAAGGTCAAGTGAATCTCGTGCAATTACTGACTGACAGGCCAAATCTAGAATGTGCCAGAATTAATTGAAAAAGAAGGGAAAGAAAAGAAGTGCTTACACCCGATTTTGTAAACCTAAAATCAACTATGGATTCTTTGCTATTATCCTTTGGATAATAGTGCAATTGCTAATATCAGTTAAAGCTAGCTATACAGAGCACAAGTATAAACAAAGTGTGGCTCCAGCTATGTCAGTGTTTGCCAGACTTTGGTCTGGACAGAAACAATATCAGCACCTATTGGATGGACTGCCATGAAACACTTAGAAGACTCCTGGTCCTGTCAGATGAAACTGGTGAAGATCTGACTTTTCCTCCTGTCAGCGCCAGCAGGTGAAAGTTCTCCCTTTTGTGAAATATGTCAATATCTATTAGATGAACTGGCTACAGATTTTCATGGTCCGCAGAGGATGGATTCTAATGACTTTGGTGACTCCCAGACTTTTCTTTCTTTTCGCAGGTTGGCACTTGTGGTTTTAGTGACATGTGTCACGTTGCCCGATCAGTCACAGCATTAAAACCACCTGCCTCATGTTTCCACCCTTGCGCCGTCAAAACAGCTCTGACCTTTCAGGACATCACCACATGACCTCTGTGAATTTGACTTGTTCCATCGTGGATGATCATCCAGATTAGGATCTGGAGAGTCTAGGTCAACACCTTGGGCTCTCTGTCTGTTTTGTTGGGGTGTGTCAATGCCATGCTTCGATGTCTGGTATGTGTCAAAGTCCACATAAATGTCAGGATCCAAGGTTTCAAAGCAGAACTTTGCATCGTAAGGTTTAATGATCAGTGTTACTTCATCTGTGGTTTTAATGTTATGGCTGATCGGCGTGTATTGGATTGGATAGATTGTGCAACAGTTTGGTGCACATATTCACATCTTCTTCAGAATTAATTGTCTCAATTTTTCTGGTGCTTTGATTCTAAACCTAGTCCCATCTCCAGCTGAGAAGCTAAATTCATCTGATACTTTGGTTTACTACGAAAGCCCTAAACGGCCATGGTCCAACTTAATTTTTTTGCTCCGTTTTCTCGTTATAACGACATAATTTTGTCATTATAACGAGAAAACAAAATCCGTTATCTCGTGATAACGACAAAATTATCTTGTTTTCTTGAGAAAACAAATTCGCTTTCTCGTTATAATGACTCAATTTTCCGGTGAGGGAGAAAGCGAAACCAACCCTCCAGACCAGAAGGAGCTCTGCCACTGCTTCACACTACCGATTGACATTAAAGTCATTAAAAATGGAAAGATATTCACAGATTCAGACTTCCAGCCTCAATAACTCATTAGTGACACGCTGTCAAAACATAAACGATGCCTCTTTCCCATCGTTGTAAGGTAGACAATGTGCTACAAGCCCAGTTTTATCAAAAGTAGCTGTCTTTCAAGCTGCACAAATAACATTGGTGTCTATGTGCAGCCAGGTGTCCGACGAGTGTCCAGAGACCGCATGCAAATTTCAAAACCGCTGCAACAGCGAAGAGAAACACTACACAAATATTCAATAACTTCACTCTACTGTAGTTGCAGTTGATGGCTACAGTGATTTTGGTGACACTACAGTACAGTAGAGTGAAGGCAGAGCACCTTCTGGTCTGGAGGGTTGGTTTTGCTTTGTACCTCACCGGGAAATTAAGTCGTTATAACGAGAAAACGATTTTGTTTTCTCGAGAAAACGAGATAATTATGTTGTTATCACGAGATAACGGATTTTGTTTTCTCGTTATAATGACAAAATTATGTCGTTATAACGAGAAAACGAAGGAGAATTATCTCATTTTCTCGAGAAAACGGGGCGAAAAAAATTAAGTTGGACCATGGCCACTTAGGGCTTCCATGGTTTAAAACCAAATTCTCACAGAACTAATAACATAAACCTCTGTGTTGTATACTAAAACATTGCTTGTGTTGTTTGCAGTTTTGCAAATGTTAAAACAGAGTTTCTAATCTCAGAAGACGAGCACAGCAAACATTAGACCAGTAAAACACCAGTCTTTTAGCGCTGTCATTGCGAACCGAGGACTGCACCCTGCATGCTGGTAAAATTTAGCTTTAAGCACCTCTGTGCCTTCGTCCACCCTCAGGATCCATTAACATGCCATCTTCTTGTGTATTACCGGTGGATAAGCAATTACCTAATGAAGCTTTTATACTGGTATCAGCACAGCCTTAGACTGTTGAGAATGTGTTTTTTTTCCTGTTTTAAAAAAAAAAACTTTGAGTGTCTGTGTCTGAGAGCGAGTGGGTGAATGAAGAGGAAACTGTAAAGCAGTTTGGTTAAAAGTGCAACATAAATGCGGTCCATTTATACCATTATTGCCATTATTACTTCTATTATATAATTCAGACAATTTCATCTTGAAGCTCACAGTGCCAGACACCACATATTGTACAGGCAGACATAGAGCCTTACTTCCAGACACACACACACACACACAAACGCACACACACACACACACACACACACACACACACAGATTCTGAAGTTATTATTGGGCCATTTTCACGACATCAATACAGCTTGCCATTTAAATGTTCTGTATGAAGTGAAGTAGTTGACAGTTTTTGTTTGTGCCCAGTGTTCCAGTGGTTTCTTTGTGACCCCTCTGCTTTCTGCTTTGCAGACGTTGCTGAGTGTGTTATGTGACCTATTTGATTATTCTGTTGTTCTGTTATGCTGTTTGAAAGAGAGAAAAGGAGACATTGTGAAGGAGAAAAGAGTGGTTCATTATTAAGCTCTCCCTGGGTCAGATGTGCGCCCTAATAACAAGCAAGCCCTTAATTTATGATCGGTGTCTATTTATGAGGAACCTTTTTGTACTGCCTCGATTTTATCTCGGTGAAAATATTAAGTGCCTGAATTTCACATTCAAGTCTGTCTCTGTCTGACTCTTTCTTTCTCCCTCTCATTATCAACCATCCACCAGGAACTTTCTGGCATCAGAGCACAGAGAACTTTAGTCATCCAGCACCATGGGACTCTATGGTATATTGCGGATTCTGACACCTCCAGTACAGATGTGACGATGAGACAGCAAGTCAGTGGTCCTGCAATAAAAGCATAGCCGCTGCTGAATTAATGTGCTATTGTTTAATAGGGAACAGTTCCCTATGACCTTCTTAGAGGTAGTTCACATCGTTCTGTCTTTATCAAAAGAACAGAGCTCATGCACCATGAAGCATAGCTTTTATTCAAGCAATAAAAATCAGCTCACGCTTGCCATGTATGAATTCCTAATAAAAGTCTTTTAACACTGCTTTTGACCTGCTCTGTCTCTAGTATTCTTTGTTCTCTTGAAACATGCACCTTTTCTTTGGAATATTTCATGGGACAAAGCAGCTCTCTACTGTATATAATGTCATGTTATATCAGGACATATCACTGGGTGCAGTTTCCGTCAGCAGGGTAGTAATAAACTGTCGTCACCACCACTGTTACTGGCACGCTATCAAGGTCCATCAAAGTCTCCTCGTAGTTGCTTGTTGCAAGCTAGCGCCAGTGTTCCTGCAGGCATTCTCAGGTTGTCATCCCCAGCACTGTGGGTGGATATTGGGAATAAGGCAGGACAACAGTTGATTAAAAATAACAGTTGTGTACAATTGATTTGAAAAAGCAAGTGTGTTTATGAAGAAAAGAAAACAATTATATCGAGCATACAGCAGACCTCACTTCTGCTAAATGGTCTTGTGGACATACTGTCTGTGCCAAACACTTGTTGTCACTGTATTTCTGTTGTTTTCCTGATACCTATTCCTGATAACTGAGCTGTGAGTAACATATTGGCAGTTATATTTTAACAATGCTGACAAATTTTCTGGAGGAAATTATGTTGTTTTTCCAACAAGTCCTGTCTCCCAAAAGTTACATTCTGACACAACTAAACTGCTTTGTCATTTACGGTTTGAAAGAAATGTAACATCTCTCTGAGAGATAATGCTGTGACTCAGAAGGATGGGCTTCCAGACTGAAAGCGGGAGACCATGGTTCATGTTCTGTGTGGGCAAATGCACTCCTTACTAGTAATCTGCCAGCAACCAAACATGTTGGATTCATGTCTGAATGGGGAACCTCGTCACTTTTCCGTAAAAGTCTAGAAGATCGGACTGTTACTAGGTCCAGATGTTAACAGGAGCTGAAGCTTAGTTTGTTGCTTCCATCTGTTTGTAGGAGTCTTTCCTCTCAGTTGATTACATACCTGCAGCATAGGACAGCAGCAGGATGCATAGGAGCATCTCCAAAGAGAGAGAGTTGTGCATATTTACGGATGTGGAACAACAGGGCCTGCAAATTAATTAATTACTTTAGTTCTAATTCATCCCTGGCATGGAAACAGGATCCGTCCAGGTCTGGATCTAACAGTATTGTCACACCCTGTACTTTTCTTCAATGTATCCCATGTTTGAAATTAACTTTAATTTGAATTTTTATTGTAAATCACTGTTTACTTTTGGTTTCAGTCAATGCTTGGTTGGGGTGGGGCACCAAAGCTTCTTGGTGAGGTTTAGGGAAATATCATGGTTTAAAATACGACCCTTTGACTACATGTTTGAAGCCTATCCTGCATTATCTGGGTTACCAGGGTGATGAGTCCTGCCCCATTTACTGCTTGATTGGTTGGCTGAAAAAGAGTGCAAGTCAAACATTAAAATGAATGGCAAAGATATGTAGATTAGAAATCTGGTTGTGATATGTCCAAACAAATCTATGACTCATGCTAATTAACAAACTAAAAAAAAGGCACCTAAAATGGGCTTTGTGGCTAACAGCAAACCTTGCAGCTACACTTATCAGCTATAATGTTTTAGATATTTTATTATAAATCATATGAACAGAAAGAGCACATAAGTACCCGGAGTGAATAGAAAGCTTCTGTTCAAACATATGAACAAGAAAAAATCCAAAAAACAGAAACAAACTGTACCGGAGGGGGAGACAAAAGATAAAAACGAAGAAAATAAAAAACACCACAGAGCATACATATCAGTGCTTTCTGAAGGGTTAAAGAAAACCGTTCATCCATTCCTTCCACATAAAAAAATCACCAGCCTCCTGTCAAAATCTGACAGTCTGTCATTGTGGATATGTGAGATTCTCTCCAAGTGGAGGGTATCAGTCACACTTGTTATCCAGAGTTTAAAAGTTGGCACCTTTTCCAGAACAAAAGTCAGTGTTTTTTTTACACAAAGAGACAACAGGAGATGATGCTGGGTGCTCCGTAGGTTCTTTGCCTTTTCACACAAACCCAGTGTAACCAAGACTGGATCTGGCTTCTCTAAGCAAACATCGCAAGCTAGAACTCTGTGAAGAAAGTCGGCTTCTACTCGGCTACATTTCCTATAAACTGCTGACATTTCTGGGAAGGTTTTCTGCAGTTTCACCCTTCGAGTAGCACAGGCAGTGTAAAACCTTAAACTGTATTGAACAATGCCTGGCATTAACAGATTATGATACTTTCGACCCAGATGTCATCTGCTATCCACGTCCTCAGTTTGTTTTCCCAGACATCTTCTTTTACAGTACACATTTACTTGTCCGTGGCCTTGCAATATGTCATGGATAGGAAATTTCTTCTCAGGCACTGCTCCTGTCAGGTGCTGCACTTTGAAAAGTGTCTAATCTGGAGGTTTCTAAAAAATGTTTTACTTTGACGGCACACATTTTTCTGAAGGTGTCAAAATGATACAAATGCACCAGTGATATATAAATCCCCAACACTATACAGCCCTAATTCCCTCTATTGATTGAAAGCTCCAGCCACAGGTGAAAGAGGATTTGTTGATATCAGAGAGCTCAGGGCTTAAGTTGTTTTTCTACTTGTCTCCAGATCTGTTTGGTACTGTGAATAATAGGGCTGTAATTGTAACATGACTTTTTTTTTTTGGACTGGGGGACACTGTAATAGCACCAAGTGAGCAGATAGTCCTCTCGCATTATATCTAACCAGCTGGTGAACACAACCCCTTCATTTAGCCAATAGGACATAAACCGGATATCTTCCATCCATTAACAGCACATAAAATGTAGTAAACCCAGTATTCCACTAGTTTTACACCTTCACAGATCACCCTTCCCAATCCTGTGGAGTTTGTAGTTCCAGATAAACGACATAATTATGGAGTCCACTTTAAAAGAAGGTTTTAGGTAGGTCTATAGATAATTGTTGAAAGAGAAGCAGCTATAATGTTTACCATGCTCACTGCTTTAGCATGTTGAAGAGGTGACATGTTAATCAGCATTGCACACAAAGAACAAATGAGGCTACTGGGAATGCCACTGGGTTTGCAAGCGTTTGCTCTGAAACAAATGGACTGAACATGAAAAGTTTGACCCAAATAATGCAATAACACATTTTTCACTAAGAACCTGTTGAAACTTTGTGCATTACAACTGCAAGAACAGCCCCTACAGAACTTCCATCAGGGCTGTTTTGAGGGCAAAAAAAGTAACTACTTCATAGTCTTGATGCTGATTTGTAAAACTTGGAAAGACAAATGCTGATTGGTTAAACTTGTAGAGGACTCATACGCTCAATTTCCCCTCCCCAGATGTGGTACTTAAATAACGGTCTTCTCCCTCCAAACGTCACCATCATGGATGTAAAATTCACCATATAGGCTAACATAGCAAACCTTCTATACTATGTGCGCATGGAACTGCAGCTAACCCACGAGCTAATATTTATCATTGTTTGGTGCACTTAGAATAAATGTCATGGTCGAAGCTGTTGGACCCCACTTTGCAACAGAAACAGAAAGGCTAAAAGGGCTGATTGAACCTGTTCCTATGATTGTGCCACTTCTTGTCTTACCCTAGCTCCAAGGAAAGAGGAAAAATTGTCTGTGTAGATTCTCAGTCATCCAGGTCATGGTTATCCTCGTAGTTTCAGTTGTAGCATCTGGAAACAGCTTGAGTTTCTCGAAGATGTTTCACCTCTCATCCAAGAGGCTTCATCAGTTCTAAACTAACTGGTTGGGAGTTCCAGATTTTTATACTTCTCAGGACCCATTAACACTGTTGAAGCTTCAGTCTGCTGGCTGTGTGATGCCCTTCCCCTCATTATGCGAGTTGTTAGGTCTAGAATTGCTAGAATTCATCCTGAGGGGGATGTTAATGTGTGCACCAAATTTCATGCCAATAAATCCAACAGTTCTCAGGACTTTCTACTCAAAAAACACAAATATTGACCTCATGGTGGCACCAGAGTAGAGGTCAGGGCATGGCTTAAGTCTAAAGGCTATATCATCTTGGAACCATGACGCTTGTTCATTTATTAGCATTCTGTTTGACAGTTGTTGTTCTAGTTGGGGAAAGTGCTGAACAGACCTACAGACCGAGCACTATATCGATAGAATGACTCAAAATAAACCTTGCATGTATGAGGCCAAAAGTTTTGAAAAGTCAAAACCAATAACTTCTCCTGCTGCCTAATGACCGAGGTTATATCATCACTTTTCAGTGAGTCAAAATTATTGGCTGCAGTTTTTCAAATATGTTAACCAGCACTGGATGTACATGTTCCTTGACCTCACTGGTTCACTTATTTATGTGGCAGAAGATGAAACAAGTGGCTCCAACTTGATAAATGCTAATTTCTGATAAAGATATTCTGTATTTATTATGTATAAACTAAGTTTGGCAAAGAATAGCTCCAGTTGGTCTCTGGTGAATAGAGCAAGGAAGGAAGAGAAGCCTTCTCTAACCCACATGCTTTGGCCCTTTGGGAAGTAACACTCCTCTGTGCATATTGTAAGTCGTGGAAGCATTTTGGGCCAGAATGAATAAGTAATGGGACACAGAGTAAAGCAAGAACAAGCTGGCTGAATATTTCATCCCTGCAGCCCTGTTCTGTGACCTAAAATGTGGACTCCAACAACAGACAAGTGGCAATTCTAAAAGATCATGAAAATAAATGAAACTGTTCCCACCAGTGTGGAAATTGTTCCCACTGTAATAGCTTGAGGTGGATGTGAACATTTTTAATGCAGTAAACATTAATATTCTGCTCAGCCTAACTCTTTAATATGAGGCAAATCGTCTGTTTAAGGGCTTCTTGGGGAACTGATCCACCTGTGGTCACTGCTTCAGTGAAACCAGCAGCAGGTGCAGTGGTTCCTATTAGTAGCAGATTTTTTTTGTGCATGGCAGAACATTTTTTAAGCATGTAATGATGGCATTTACCAGCCTTCTTGGGTCTTTTGGACTTTAATGAACATACTGATTCCTTTCTCATTGTCCTCATATTACCATCAGAGTCATAATACCTAAAATATGCTCCAGTATTGTCTAATTTTATACTCCTGCTACAATTTCAAGTCATAATTTTCATTCCTTTGACAAATGAAGTGACAATCAAGTTAAGTACAGCTTTGTCATGTTGTTGAGCACAAACTGAACAAAATAAAAAACGCTCCTCATCTTTGGAGGGAATTGTGTGAGATGCTTTATCTCAACAGTCGGTGTTTTGTACCAGCACACAGTTTGCTCTCAGTGTGCTTTTGCGCTCTTTGATGCCTCTACTACTCTTGCCCATTGCAGACATCACTAACCTTCTACACTCAGGGTCTCCAGAATCATGTTAATCCTTTCAACATGAATCAGAGTTGTATGACAGCCACAGTATGGCTTGACTGCAGCCTGTGGTCCTTGTCTGTCAAACTCAGTGACAGAAAACAGTTCAGTCTGTGGACATGCAGTGTTATTTTTGATGTCACTTTCTTGTACATGAAATCATTTAATGACGTTTAATAGATAAACTGATTGACGTACTGTGTAGGTGCAAGTTATGGGTTGTGGTTGTCTACCATGGGTGGCAGTGTAGTGTGGTGTGGCAGGGAAGGCATATATATTACACAGGTGCTATAGGCCAGGTAATGGTGCATGAGTGACGGGGGGATCAGATGGTTTTTACCGCTGTCACATTGCATGCAGGCTAGCCATCAACCATCACCTCAACATCATGTAAGCAAGGAAATATTTTCATATAAACCTGATTTAAATTAAATGGGAACCTCACCCGACAGCAAATATTGACTGGAGAATCATTAATTGCAGTGTGTCTACAGTATATACAGTAGATATAGACACCGAGTGGTGAATGTAGACCTGTCTTATTCAGGTTCAGTGGAAGGGCAGTTAGGATCAGGAAATGAACAATAAGAAATACAACAGATATAAGATGCACTGCTAGGAGTTTATAGCTGTAAGACTGAATCTGTGCTGTAGGAATAATAAATCTTGTTGCTATGCAACTACCACTCATCTGTCAGAAAGACAATGCTGACTTCAAAAAGGATTAAAAACAAGAAAAGATGAACGTCTGTACAGTAGTTGTCACTGGTGCAGGAACTGAGACATGTTTCATGTGCAGAGCAGAGGACAGAGCTCTACATGTTTGACTTGACAAAGTGACAGCTCCATCTTCAAATAAGAAAATGCTGATGTACCCAGAAGAGAGAGTGTTTTCAGTATTTGGAGCTTTGAAACGTGAAATCAGTCGCAGTGAGTGATTGCAGTCTTGTTATTGGTGGAGCCGGGGGCCTCTGTTAGCAGCCACTGACTGCTGTAGTTTTCCTTTTATTCTGAAGGAGAACAGGACAGTTTCAATTCAGTCAACTGAATGAGAATGAGAAAGAGAATTTACCAGGCGAATATCACTTCCTAATCAAACCAAACATAAAAGAGAAGAAAGAGGGAAGAAAGAGGAAGATGAGAAATTGAGAGGTTAGAGATTTATATGGGCTGAACCCTAGTTCACTCATGGTGTTTCCTGATGTCACTGCCAACTCTGCCTCTGAGTCAGGAAGCCAAACCAGCCATGCAAGCTCCAGGCAGAGAGGCAGGACGTCACACACGGAAAGTAATCTGATGAATGTAGAAGCTTAACACTTGATTTTAGTGTTGCTTACAAAATCAGTTAAAGACCACCTTAGTGAAAATCTTTTTATTTTGACCTTGTTAACATGTCCATATGGTGTTTTTTTGGAAGACACGTGATGAGCGCAGTAGACAGTCAACTCTAGCTGAGCATTTCCACCCTGAAACTGCAGAGTATTGCTGAGCTTAATAGCACTTTCAAGCCAGCTGTTTTTAACTCAGTTACTACAATCTCTAATTAAATATTTCTGTCTTTAAACATGGCACGTGTTCTTTAGGCAAACCCTGCATAATTGAAGAGAAATGTGTATCTGCTAGAGCACTTATATGAGGAGTTTAAATGATTGATAACTAGCAAAAATTACACTTGGAAAACTACAACTCCACATGTACATGTCCTCTACTCATTGTTACTTTGCTTCTTCATATTACAACCAGTGCTCTCTTCTAATGTAATGTTTTCAGCTTTTAGCTATAATCTCAGCTATCAAAAAAAAAAAAAAACATGCTCCACTCCGGCCTCTTTATTCTGCTGTTACAGCCATATTTAAAGTGACTGCAGGGCCTCAGGTTGCCCCCCCATGGGCTCACAAAGCCCGAGGTGCTTATACTTGACTCCTCTTCTAAATTAACAAGACAAATGGAGCGACCCACACAACATTATTCACTACAATTGAATTAAGTTTCATTTATATAGCACCATTCCACTAAATAAGTCATCTAGGGGCCCTTCGCATACGAAGGTGAAGACCTTACAATATTACATTACAGAGAGAAACCTAACAAATCCAGTGATTCCCTTTGAGCAGCTCTCTGTGACATACTTTTGACTAAGACTACATTGCGAAAGACACAAGACCCCCCAATCCTTTACTGAATCTATTGCACTGAACTCCAGCAGTAAAATAAAAAGCTGTCCAGTTAACAAAGCAGAAAGTGTCCCAACTTCTGCAGCACAAAGTCAAATGGCAAAGTGCACTTTCTCTAAGGATTCATCTGTTACTTGCTGCTCTTGTGATGTGATAACTTCGTGGCACTGTAGCAGCTTTCTGCTCCCATTATGACTGTGCAGTGTCATCTTATAACCTTCAAACTCAAGCCTCTCTTACTCAGAGTGGACGTCTCGCATCGCATTTCATATTTCATCTTCTCACTGCTACAGCTCTGTGATTTTATTTTGTTTTATTTAACTGCAGGGCTGTTTCTGATCTGAATTCCCATTAAGGTTATGTTCCAGAGAGGGATTTTTTTTAGTGTTTTTGTGCTGCTTAGTGGCGCATAATTACAAATGGGATTTTGAATGAGTTTTTTTTTTAACCTCTGGGACAGAGCGTGAAGTTTCACTTCAACAACAAACTTTGTACACCACTGTAGCCTAGTGGAAATCTTTGAATTCTCTCAACCACCTGCACCTTACAAGATTCAGTGTTTTGGTCAGCTGATATAAGGTATAATCAAATTTATTTCACGTTATTAGATGGGTTATTTATTAAAGATAAGGCTCCTTAATGGGCCTTAATTACTTTGACCGAGCGCCAGGGAAAGAACACCAGAGACAATGTGCGATAATGACTCAAGAGTTTCTGTTTTCAGCTACAGCGGCCACCATGATGTTTATTCATGCCTCCTGCAGAAAGACTGTTGTGTGCAGGTCGGCTCTGACGGGCAAATATGAGCCGCCTCAGATATTGGCAGTGCAAGGGGGAGGG